>JADDOH010000520.1:0-14347 GCA_016648135.1 Agrypnia vestita
GGGCTATTGGGAAGCACAGATTTTTTCTAGCTTTTAAATGAATAAACTATAAAATTGAATCATTTTAGAAGATTTAAGTGTTATATTATAACAGAACCCAAGATACAGTCACGATCAACAATTTAGTGTTTGAAAAATTTGCTTTAATTTTCAAAAAAGCTCTTCCTCTTTTATGATGTAAATCTATATCGCAGTTAATGCCGTTCAACCCTCTTCTGAACAGCTGTGTTGTTATCGTTGAAGATATCGTCAAAGCGTTCAACGATCTTTATTATCAAAACATAAAAATATTCCAAAATTTATTCACCATTAAAATATTTTATAGCGATATATTTTCGCACGAATATCTTTTAACTTTTTCTTAATTTTATTCATAACAAGAACTTTGTTCAGAACAAGAACAAGAAAAGAAAGAAAAAGAAGAAGAAGAAAGAAAGAAAGAAGAACAAGAAAGTGTCATTTTCCCCGATGGAATTGTAAATAAAAACTAGTTGATATCAAAGAATTACGGTAACTGTGTATATTCAGAGGCAAGCCACTAAATAAATTATTTGATTATTGAGAAAAGTCAACAATGCAACCTCTTTCAATTTAAGAAAGGCAATCGAATTTGTATGTGTAAGCCTTGCGTATGAGATACATTGTTGTGTTGGTGTTTATACCCGTAAACACTAACACGATGAAACAATCTGCGTCGTACGCACGGCGTACACAAATTGATTTAATTGTATTTCTTAAATGAAAACATGTATACTGTACCCGGTTTTGATCTTATAACAAAGAGCTACCAAACGATTTAAAAAATAGTTATCTTTAACAAAAGCCATCTACTTTTCAACTACTTGTGCTGAATTGTTAACAGTGTCACGGGTTTGCGTTTGTGGGATACGAATTAAACACTTGAAAATAAATTAAACTTTTATTTAAAAGTCAAAAGTCGATTTATTTAAAAAAACACTGCGGCACTGATACAAAATTTACTGGAAAACTTTTTCGCAATTCAAATTAATCGTAACTCGAGAATATTTCACAAAGAGGTTGGCACTCTTTATTCGCTGATCGTCTTTGTTCGTTCGGATTTGCGCACGTTTGCTTCTGTGGTTTTGTCGCTGTCAAAAGCAACACTATATTCAGCGCGATTCCACTGCGTATTCATAAAGATTCGATTTTCTCGAAACTTCTGGTAGGTTTTCGCAAAACCCAGTTCTTTCTAAAATCTTCTAGATTCTTCAATTACGTATACTCTTATCGTTTTAGAATCACGTGAAATAGTACCATCAATAAATAAATGTCTTTCGCTATTTGTTTCTGTCTTTCGTCTGCATTAAATGTAATGATTATTATTATTATTGTTTATTATTTGAAACAATACATTTCAAAATTAACCTGTAAGATCGTCAATAGCAGGCGCGTGCAGTGGGAACAAGAAGCATGACTTTTATTTAATCGTATATTTGGGAAAAAAAATCGAAATTAACTATTTATCTGCCAGAAAATTATGAAATATTAAAATCTGAATAAAATGTTAATTATTGTGATTTGAATATTACGAGATATATCTCTTATTTTGGTTTATTTTCAAAATATATGCTTAGGAAAAAGTCATGCTTCTTGTTCCCACTGCACGCTCCTGGTCAATAGTAATCGAGTTTTTTGGTTATAGCTAAAGAATATAGGTTATGGCTACGGAGATTTACTTTACCAGTTCATTAGGAGAGGGGAATGGATCACAGCAGAGTATTTCCACTCACATATGGACATCCACTGGTTCAAATAAAAATCCGTAAAGTATTTGTTCTTGTATAAATAAATTCTTTTGTCAATAAAACGTATTTTTTTAAAATTTTCTACCTAACAGAGTCTCTTAAACACAAGACGTGGTGCCAAATTGAAGTTTGTTTTTCTCTATTTATTTTGGTTCTGTGTTTATAATTTACCATCTAAACCAAAAAAACATTAAAAAACCTCCAATAATTTATCTATCTTTCTGAATTTATAAAAAATATTCCACTATTTAAAGTCAAAGCTAAGGCTCTAAACTTTTACCGAAACCCGTCCAAGGACAGGCGTGCTACGTTGATTCATATTTTTAAACTACAAAAGTTTTAATCAAAGTATACACGTAGACGAAACTATTTTTTATATGGGAAAGTAGATAAAAAAAATCATTTTTTTGGATGTTCCTAGGGTTGACGTCCTATCGCATGGCTTACACAATTTAAGGTTCACAATCCACACATGATAGGCTATCAAATTTTTAAAATTTTGGAATTTGTATATATTAAAGAGTTAAGGTTTCTTAAGATTAAGGACTTACGGTCGTTAGACATATTTAACTATAACTGTTTGCGGATATTTTATACGTTTTTTCAAGAAACGATTCTCGACGTTTCGTTGAATTCTTATTCAACGTCATCAGGAGGACGATCTTTACCTGCGGAGGTGGAGGCGGAGACGAGGTAGAGGTAAAGGTCGTCCTCCTGATGACGTTGAATAAGAATTCAACGAAACGTCGAGAATCGTTTCTCGGAAAAACATACTGTTCGTATAAAATATCCGCAAACAGTTACAGTTAAAGTTGTATATATGTTTAATCTGCACATCTTGTTTCACATGTGAGTTGTATTTTTACCACCGCTACTTGTTATCGAATATTAGCCATTTCTATAATCCAGTATAAATGTCGCCATTGGTAATGATAACCTATATATAATATATCTTGATTGATGATATCCCCCAGGGGATAAAATCCAAATTGTGTTCTTGAAAAATTTGAATATACTCTAAATATTTTGAATATGTTTTTTTTTATTATGCATTTAAAATTGATTTATCGCAATTTTTTTAAATATATTTTATCGGATTCTTTCAAATATAACGGCGTAGTTTTGTTCTGCTTTCTACAGCTCTCTGTCACTTGCACTTAGCTTCCAATTACTTTACTCAAAAGTTTGTCTGATGTTAGATTGCTTGAGGTTACGTAAAAGGCTAGTAAGAGGTAGCAGAATATCCAAGCGATGCTTGAATACGATATGAGAATTGGTCGTTTATGGTCTTGGGTGGTTCTTTGTGGGTTATGACTATTATGATTAAAGTATAGTTATCTTATTTCGAATGCATCGGGATGCTATGGAAAAATGAATGATTGATGAAGTGAAGAAAAATAAAATGATCGAGAGGATTGGAAGCAAAAACACCACTTTGCATATGATGAAAATACATATTTCATATTGACGACGTGTTTGACTATAATTATCTGGCAAAGAAAGGTATTTTCCCAATTGATTTTGAAAACATATTTGTGTGTTTAAAGGCAATTTTGCAAAAGTATATTAACTTAAAAATCTCCGCTCCGAATACAAAAACATTTTTAAAATATATTTAATAGTGGCGCTTTTATTTCTAATTACCTCAATTAATGTTGGTCAAAGACACATTTGTTTCCCGACAAGAAGTTCTTCAAAAGAAATAGTGACAGGCAGCCTAATTGCCAATCAACTTTCATTTTAAAATTAATTTTACAAAATTCAACAGGAATTTATTTCGCTAAAATTGTAGTATATTTATTGAATAACATACCTATGTACTTTCCGCGCTTTGATGAAAAATTAATATAGATGAAAACGAAATTTACGTGGGCCGCTGCTCAATTATATGACGTAACACAATTATTATTTTGTTTGAAGTAATACATTTTGACATCTCATACACATATGATATTTATTTAATAAATCCATGCTTACATAAAACCAACACATAAATATTATATTAAACATATGGATGTACCTATGTTAAGCAGTGATGAGCGAACCCTTTTAAAAACCCACTTATTTGGTGATTGTATCAGGATTATTTGCGTGGAATCCAATCCCTAGTCGGCTTATTATACTTAATAGCGGAATTCGTTTTTCGCCTTGAGTAATTTAATAGAGATATAAGTAAATTTTAATATACACTAAATGTATTTGTAGTGGTCAACGTTCAACGTTTCAACTAAAGTAAAAATAACTATCGCCGTAACAAAAGATTCCCATGAGAAACACGAATCGGCCGAGATAATACAAGTCACCAGTGTCCATCCAAAAAGGTTGACAGAACGGAATACACACAGATAACGCCAGATCTGAAAAATCCAAAAATACTGACAGGATGGAATACACACAGATAACACCTGATCCTGTGAAATAAGAAATGCTGAGAGGTTCGTTTCCATGCCTGGAACAGACCCAGACGTTGCGAGTCACACACGAGTTTGCACATGACGCCTGGTAACCGTAAAATATATAAGCGATACATAGGGATATCGAAGACAGTTCGTCCCTGGGTCTCAAGACATGCAGTAGCGTTATTCGTCAGCTTTTCACCTCAAGCCACGCTTCTGCAACACAACATCCAGAGCCTGCACTATCATCATCATCGACAGCGCCACGCTACCTGCTCTACGCCTGCCATCAACCATCATCTTCATCCACGCTTCGCGGATCACACAACACCTACATAATACCAGATGACGTCACGTGACGTCACACATCGCGCTCAGGTATCTACAGACACCGCAGTCTCACGCACGTCGCGTTGTCGTACCGCTGAGGTCAGACCTTATCAGCTGAGACAAAGAGTGAACCGCATATACAATTACTCCATTGTAATCTTCTCTCAAATAAAAACTGACTATAACCGATTGCGTCTTTTTCATAAGTTACTTTACACAACTTTCATAAAAAATGGGAGCTGGATAACGGCCACCCCACTTATTAAATAATATTAAACACGCATTGAGTTATATTATTCACTATTATAGTTTTGAGAGGAGCAATCTCTCTCATCATCAGGTGTAATTAATAAATAATTAAACTAAATAAAGAATTTCGTCAACCTATTCGAGTAGCGTAGCGGGTGGCGTAGCGAAAAAGATTTTTTTGGTTGTTAGGGGAAACAAATTTGGGATCGGAGACGTGTTGTGGATTGTGATGTTGTTCATAAGTAATATAATAAATTGAAATGGCTATTACTTTGTATTGCAACATGATTATTTAAATTTAAATTAAATGGAACTTTGTAATGCATCCATGCTGGGTTAAATTTAACACGACTATAATTTCGAGAAGAGCAGTCAGGTGTAATTTATAACTAACCTAAATACAGAAATTAGGTTAGTTATAAATTACATTGATGATGAGAAGGATTACTCTAGAAACTATAGTAGGGATTTTAATTTTTTTTAATTTATATAATTGTAAATTTAAACATTACAACACAAAGTAACTGCCACTCAATCAAGCTATTCAAAAAAAAAAAGAAACTGAAAAACATATTTCATTTTACTTAATTTAAAATGAGCAATGTTTTATAATGGTAATGCAAATAATATTTACGCGGTGGAATGTAAATACAGAGATTGTAGTGAAATGATGTTAACCAGTTCAGGAGCAGCAATAGATATGGGCGCTGGTGTTTTAGTTCATCCACTATATCATCCGGATCTTGCAATATCCGTTATCTATAGTATTATTTGTTTTAATTTTTACAGAGCTCTTTTGACTTGAAGTTTTGCCAAAATCTCTCGAGTCAGGTTTTCGCTAGTCTTGTCCCATTCTACAAAATAGGAATCCTTTAGCTATTAAAATTATTTGCTATTATTATAGCTTTAGCTATTTAAATTAAAAAAAAACTTAGCTTATCTTTAAACTACTTTGCAATATATCACTAGTAAATATCGTTAGATAACACGTATTTTACAAACACTAGAACATTCAACACCAAATATGTACTTCGCTCGAATATTTCGCCTCGATTATCTCATGACTGACCGACCACCCTGGGCGTCGTTTAAAAAATTGTTAAACACGCTAACTGGACTCTAGATTTATATTCAAATGCTGGTATTTTCGTACATTATAGGTTATTCTAGTATTGAGGAGAAGGTCCTTGTCGCTTCTCGGTTGTTTCTAGAAGTTTGTAGATGTTTCCTGAAGGTTGTAGATAATTGTAGACCATTCTAGATCCTGCGATTGTTCCCAGTGACATATTTGCAGGGGTTTGGACAGTGCGTGAATTCTTTTTAGCATCTCGTTACACTATTTTAAATATGTGCTGAACGTTTGTGCTAGGAAAATAAAACTTTCTGGTATCCTAGAATGGGGCTCAAACCACCAACCGCTAGATCAGAAGGCAAGGGTGTTATAATCAATACACGAAGAAGCTACTCAAACACGTATCAGTCGAACGGTTTAAACTATCTATATATTTTACATATTTCAAAGTAGTGTGCTCTCATCATTATATTAATTATTTTGACTACAGTACAGATAGTTAATTTGATTAGTACCTACACATCACACTGTTTGAACCTTAAATAATGCCAGCTGGTTAGATCGGTATATATCGGATTAAAAACGTTTTTTCCGAGAATACAAGACACATTGTGCCAATCAATACATTTTGTGCGAGTATTTGTTGTTGATGTTGACTGAGGAATTTAAACTGACAAAAGAAAGCTTACCAGTGTAAATACAAGGCAGAAACGTACGAGAGTATTTGCGCAATAATAAATCCTTATAACTGTCGACAATATGTCAACGTATACAAAAAATCGACAAAAACAAATTAGATGAATTTCACGGAATATTTTAAAATATATTTTTTGAAAACAGTATCTTGAGAGACGATCTGTATTTATTAACAAAATTGGGATTATATATGTATGTATATTAAAAAATGAATAGATTTACATTTCAATTAATGTGTATTATAGATGTCTCACAGAGACGAAACTGTATTTTTTATGGGAAAGTAGGTATAGAAGTCTTTTTGGGTGCACATAGGACTTACGACCTATCATATGGTTGGCTTAAATGATCACTTTATACAATGTAACATTCGCCATTTCCACCCATGATAGAATATACCATGCCTACTAATTTTTGGAAGTTTACATTTATTCACCTTAAATGTAACTTATAATAGTTTAAATAGTTTAAAAGAATATAGTTTAAAAAATCTATAAAATACAAAACTGAGTGGTAAGACGACATAATAGTTTGAATGAAAGCCTCTCAAAATGATTAATAAATATTAAAATATAATAACCTCTCTCGGAGGCACATCTGATTTTTCCATGATGTGTCGACTATGACGCTGCTTCTATGGTGTGAAATCTGACACTAGATGGCAACGGCGGTTAACTTACGCGAAGAAAATGTTATTGAAATATTTTTTAATCACTCTCGTTTTTCTTCTAGCGTGTGAATTTTTTTCGCATTGAATGAATGGATATAATATTTGATTCAATAAATGTTGTGATAATCAATTCCGGAATTCAGCATTTATATTCCTTCGCGTGTTATTTTGTGACGTGAAGGAAGTTTTGGAAGTTCTCAAGATATCTGTTTCGAAGGCCGGTACGAAAAAATTATGTACTTATCTACCGAAAGACAGATAGATAGTCCTTTTATGACATAAAGTACAACCAAAATCTTTTTTAAGAAAATGAGGGAAATACCATGTTACAGAATATACCTTTTTATAGGGAGAGATTAAAAATACTACAAAAAATGAAGAGAGCGAACACAATAATAAAACTACGGTTCGCGCTCGTACAGAAGTTAATAGGTTTTAAGGCTAAAAAAGTTTAATCATGTGACACGCGACAGTTCGTTGCGCTGCAAAGCAAATAGTGCGAATTTGGTTTACAGTAATCAAGAATCACAATGAGATATTGGAGAAGGAGAAGAGCGTTTTGAAAACCTTGAAAAATTAATTCAATCTGTCCAAAAATTCACATTTTCGATAATCGCTCTCATTAAACTCGAGTTTTACTTGACAATGTCAATCATATTGACGATGCCTACATATCTTGGATATTTTTGTACCAATTCATTGAAAATGCATTTTTCCGCAGTACAAAATATTTTTTTTTCAGAGAAAATAAATGACGTAAGAGCGGAAAAATACGCTCATTTTGCAGGTAAATTCAAACATTAAATAGCTCTCGTGTAAAATTTTAAATGTCTCAATTTGTAAGGATCCTCGAAATGATTAAAAGACAAATTTTTGCAAGCAATTCAAATGTGTGATTGCAAAAGTTTCATATAAAATGTAGATTTAATATTATCTTTAACAAGTTATAAATATTCGCAAAGATATTACTGACATCGCGGTTAACTGGTTAGATTTACGCACACATGATACGGGAAAATTTGCAACGATGACATCTTTTCAAAATATAAAAAAAATACTTTTTTCAAAATTGTATTTCAAATCAACAAAACTTTCAACAAATGATATATAATTATCAACAGAGATGCCAAATCTGAAGAATTATAATTATGGGCTGACGAAGTCGTTTTCGGTAAGGAAACTAATTCTGATATTGATGATGTAGTTGTTGGTGGTCATGATGCTCGCCTAGTGATCTGATGGTCGGTGGTTCGAGCTTCATTCCAGGACACCAGCTAGATAGTTGCATTTTCATAGCATAAGCGTTTGGCTTGTTTTGATAATAATTAGAATATTGATGCAACAATCTCTGTTCGTGTTCCCGTTTTTTAAACGTATTTGCAATTCAAAAAAATATTTTACTTGTACATATTTCTCAACATCTATGGCTCTTCAACCCGGCGCGGGTTCTGGACTCCTCGTAAGTACATTTCCACTGGACTCTGATAGCGCTGCTTTCCACCAATGTGATGATGCCATAAATGAATAGCTATTTTTTATATTGTCTTACCCCCTTTTTTTGGATATAGATATTATTTGTTTTTCTTAAGAAAGAAAGTATATTATTGAGCAGCCATTTTGAAGGTGGCGCAGTGTTTACCCATTTTTAAAGTCTCGCCAACAAAGCCTCCTAATTTGATAAATTGTATAACATTACGCTCATCGCGCAGGTCGTAAGCGGTTAAGCGTCTACGCTCCACTACATTTTCTCAGACGGCTTCGAAAATTCTCCAGGACATTCTTATTTTCATTTGTTAAATAAATAAATAAATAAATAAATAAATATAGCTTTATTCCAGAATGTGGGGAGGTTCGTGCAATCCCACACATTCCATATAAAAGAAAATAAATTTAAACCGATCAAAAAACGCAACTTATTGTGAACAGGTATTACAAAATGTGATTTTTCTTTTATAAGTTTCCTCATTACCAAGGACTGAGACCCCCAGATTGTGAATTGTGTTAAATGGCGTTGACGAATTTACATCACTGGTTGTAAGGATGAGGATTAGTGAGATTCGTGAATTGATTGAATAAGACATTTTTATTTGCAGCTATGTTGATTGCACAATTGGTTAATACATATTTCAAATTTTTTTAAATATTTTAAACTGAATAATCTGCCAGAGATAAAATTATCACAAATTAAGATACAACAAAGGGAGACAAAGAACGATGCAAGACATGTGATTAAGACGGCACATAGAATGGAATTAGATACGCTGTCGCTACACTCTTCTGCCGATCGTTCTCTCTACACAGATACCGTGGCAGATTTTATTGCCATAGGGGCCAGGCATCCAGAAGACCGCAAATAATCTATCCCGAATCCTTAATTACGATGTAATAGATCAGTTTTTCCAAATTGTATCCAGCTTTGATATTATACTCTTTACCATATCAATTAGTCATTGTAACGTCAACATATTTTAATCTAGAAATAATTCCATAGATGGCGCTAAAAAGGCCATTCTTCTTTTATTGACAGTTGACAGCTAAGGAACTAGTGCCAAAGTCTGCCCAGAGATGGCGCCAGCCATAGTTACAACACATAAGAAAGGTGTTCTTCATTATATCAAGTACCCCAAGGGTTCAGCTTAATTGTACTTAGAGATGGTGCCACTTTCGCTCGTAAAACATCATTGGAATATAACTAAAAATATTGAAATACTCCATACTGAAATACTGAAATACATATATTTTGGTATGTTATGCTGAATGCAAGTCAGATATCGTATAGAGATCTTTATTGATCTTGAGTCCGAGCCTTTGGCCTTCGCCAGCTGGCTTAAAAGGGGATCTACATTTCAAAATAAAGACTACAATACACACACGTTCACCAGTTTGAAAACTACAAAGGTGGTCGCCCAACTCTTCACGTATTACGTATTAAAAACTACATAAAAATTGAACTAATTGTAGTGATACTCAAGTGTAGAGTGAAATAAGTTGTAGAACTACGAAGTGGGGTAGTAGCTAATGAAGTGAAGCTAATTAAGTCACTACCGTGTTACTACACAATCGTAATTTATCTACAGAGGGTGGTGGGGGGTGGTGGGGGGAGGGGGGGGGGGGGGTGGGGGGGGGTGTTTTCATGTTTCCACCAATTTCTATTCTCAATATCCCAAAATTCCATACATTTTATCATTCAATGCCAGAAATTTTCTATTCCATGGAGAGAGGAGTTGTTTCGATTTCCAAAAATTAAACATAAAAATGTACTTTTTGAAGAATTTTTTATAATAAATATATCTCGTACTTTCAATAACATTGAAGTGTGTGTACTTTGTACTGTTCACTTTAAAATTAAGTGTACTATTTGAAGTATGTATTTTCAATAACTTTGAAGTGTGTGTAGTTTGTAGTATGCACAACACTTCAAAAGTGTGAAGTGTACACTTCAATGTTATGCAATACTACAATGTAGTAGTTAGTACAGAGCGGACCCATCACTAGTAGCGGAATCTGTAGTTACTGCAGTAGCGACAATAGGATAGAAATCCACGGAAGACCTGGTCTGAGTACCCAGCACCGGATCCGGGGTTGATTCTGATACTGCAAGGCGCCGTTCTAGGCTTGTCCTGCTTATCAATGAGTGATTACCCGTAATTTGTACCCATGCCCTGGAAGTGTACTCAATAAATAATTAATAATAATAACTCAAAACAAAACTCCTTTATGTACAGATCCACAAATTCATTTAACATAAAATATCACCACATTGACATTTTCAACGCAACAATAAGAAACATAAAACAAACAATATCTACACTACCGCACCCAAACTAATTTGTACATTATATCTTCCCTTCTACTCCCGTCCCACATTCCCCTCCACCCTCTCCATTCGCTATTAATGTTTGTTAAAGTAAATTTTTAATTTCAGTGGAAAATTTTTAAGATTGTTTTAAAATAAATAAATAAACACACAAATACACACACTCACACAAACTCACTATTGGACATGTTTTTTCTTATTTTTTATCGATTGTATATATGTGTTTTCTTGTAATTGGCCCAAAACTCTGTACATCCATTATTGTTTTTTTCAAGATTGATTAATTATATGGCTGTAAAAAAACCAATAAATGAAAATAAAAAATAAAATAAAATAGCTTGAGCGGATAGAAGGCCGTCCGTTCGAATTCGTTATAATAAAGCTGAAATTAAATGATATAACGGTTATATCATTTAATTTCAGCTTCAAAATCATCGTTATCAGTTATATATGACCCGAGATAGATGAAGTCATTCACGCCTCTTTAAGTCATGCTATGCAATGTTTATTGCATCAAAAAAATCGAAAATCATGACTTACATGGATAATCGTCACTAAATTACAGTAATCGTTGGTTGATCTAACAAAAACATATTATTCATTAATTTATCCTTGCGCTCATGTTTCCATATCAAGGACTATGAACAAAATATCGATTAACTAGTAAATTCGGTGGATGGTAAAAATTAAAATTTTTGTAAGTCATTCTTTCCCAAGATCTCCAAGCTTCAGGCTCAGGATTTTTAAATAAGTGAGTATTTGTCAGTAAACCCCGAACTCTTTTGAATTGAAGAAAAATATTCGCGGAGAAATTCAAACGATAGGGTCAGATATTTATTCATGCATAGGTCTCCGTACATGGAATATAAAAAAAGTCAAAGGAACATCAAAATAAATAAATAAAAAGAATAATAAAAATGTAAATATATATTTAATATTTAAATGATAAAACGACTCGAAGTTCTATTCTGTGCAAGCCGTGAAAATTAATAATAAAAGAGCAAGTGATTTGGGAATTGAGCCAAAAGTTTTCACTGAAATAAGTGCTAATATTAAAAATTATCTCCAGTGAAGAAATAAGCTAAAGAAAAAAAAGTAGCCCAAGGTGTTTCAAGTGATTTGATTATAATCTTCAACCAATATCCGAGAGGCTGGAAGACTAACGTGATTTAGTAATTCGAAAAAAATAATAAAAGGCGCAATACAGGGCTAAAAAAATAAAGAAAACTTTTAGGTGTGTATCATATGGTTGATATTTTTCTTATTGATAAATTATTCTACGTTCACTGGAAAAAATAATATTAAGACAACAAAATACTTCGCTTGAATAATATGATTACAATATCTAGTTGCATAATACTTAGAAAATAGAAAAAAAAATCAATTTATTAATATAATATTGATATTTTAGGGAAATTCTGCCATGTGCATATATGCCTATGTTTCAACTCTCATCATCAGTGCCGATGTTACAGTTGCTACGTTTAAACACTGAAGTTTTAATGAACTATTGACTTGTAATACCGTATCGAAAGCAGAATGCTTAGTTGTGCATGTAATGGCTTGCAATACCGTGTCAAAATCCGAATTTACGATAACAAAAATAAGGTTTGATGAAGATGTATTATAAGTACAATAATTACTTAAAAAGTTAAGTTAATCAATAAATGACTCTTGTTACATAACCTTCACGCCTGTATTGAATATTTTTATCAAGTTTAATTGGTATTATACACAAAACTTTTTTATTGATTGAAGATCGATTTAAAACGTATTAGTAAATTTCTTACTGAAATTTCCTTTCACCGACTTTTTCTGTAATTGACTTGAAAATGTCGTTGGAAAAAAGACAAACATCGAAATATGGATAATATTTAAAATATGTTTTTTCATTTGTACTAAAAAGCAATGTACAAACATGTTTCAATGAAAAGTTGTCATGGATCAGCTAAAATATTGATAATTTTTCGAATAATTGATCTTGAATACTAAATATTATTCTTGTTCAATTATCTGAAATTATTGACAAGTCAAAACATAGGCACACATTTTTTAATAATTTTGTCAAATTTTTAGGTGTTCTTAATAGCGTTTTATTTTTTGTATAAAATACCTGAAAATACTCAAAAAAATATCATATTTTTGGATATTTTGTTCCGTGACAGCGATCGTAATAATAGTATTTTTAATTGTTTCGCTAATTAGATTGATATGATACGATTGATTTATATTGTCTTGGATTATGTTTATTTGAAATAAATTGATTGTGAGCCATTGAAGTATCATTATTGATGCCGAGTAGTTTCAAAATTTCTTTGTACGAGTAGAATAAAATAGGCTAGAAACGAGGCTGAGCTGACCATGGCCGTTTTATTTCAAACATAATAAAAATAAAATATTACAAATTACGAATGCTGTATATACTAACATGTCAATCAGAAAAAAATCAACAGATGTCTGACCGTAATATATGAAAGGTCCTTGATTCGAACATATTTATGGAATTGGTGAACGTTGCATTGTGTGGAGTGATCACTTAAGCTAGATCATACAGGTTGTAATCCCTGAGCCATCGTATAATAGGCTTCCATCCACTTTTCTCGTACATAAATTAGCTTCGTCTCTGTGAGACTTATATAATTTGTCTTTAATTAATTAATCATCCCTCTGGGGACAAAATCCAGTAACTGTGTTCTTAGAACAAAATTTCATATAAAAATATTGTTTCATAATATAATCGTTTTCCCTTTTTTTGGTTTTATTTCATTTTATTGAAAAACCTTTATAATAATAATGAGGATAAATCTAGGCGATCAAAATTTTTTTTTTCAATGAAAACACATTTTTTCAGTTAGTTACACAAGTTATTTTTATATAAAGTAAATGTGCAAATGGATAGGATCCCGGAACTTTTATTTGCCGAAGACTCCGATTGAATTTGTATCCCGGTGATAAAAAAATCTTTATGTTTAGATAGATTTTTTCAGTGTATCTTTCAATTTGATTAATCACTTTCATTTTAAAAATCAATATATATATATATAAAAAGAAACCCGTGTTTCCTTATCCGCCAAGTTTTCTCCACAACCAGTTACCACCACCCCCTGGTGGTTATGGTGGTGGATAGCCCTTGGTGTCCCATTGAGAATGTGCGAGTTTGGTGGGGATGGCTAAGCGTGGGTGGCAGTGGGTGACGAAAATGTGCATTCTAGCACATTGTTTTGTTATGGGAAGACCGCAAATGCTTCAGATTGTTTTAAAATAGGCGCGCTTACTGTGTCGGTGAGTCAAGAAGGTTCCGGAAAAACCTGCTAGAGAAACTTCTGGAAGGAGAAGGTTCTAGAAAATTTT
>JADDOH010000521.1:7177-30615 GCA_016648135.1 Agrypnia vestita
ATACCTGATGATGAGAGGGACTGCTCCTCTCGAAACTATAGTTGTAATTTAATAGCTCATATTGTGTGTGTATTACAAAGTAAAGTAAAACATATTTTAAAATATTTAATTTCATTCACTTTTTCAATAACTTCTCCGTCAATATTTACGTGTAACACCTCATTGGGAACAACAATTTTGGAGACTCGAAGTCTAATATAGGTATTGTGCAGTGTATATACCTATCCTTGATGAACTAATCCTGCAGTGTATCAATGCAGTTCATGAACGAGAACGATCATGAGACCAGACCCAGGTGAGTCCATGTTTCCTGTTCCCCGAGTTTCTGGAGTTATGTATTCAACAGAGAAAATGAAAAAACATTTATTTATTTATTTATTTATTTAACGCCCTTATGGGCTTTTACAATATACAGAATAATTTTTTTTTTAAAAATAACATAAGACAGTTAAAATAATAATACAGTTAAAAGTTACAATAATAATAGTTATAATAATAATAATAATAATACAGAAAAACATAAGAAAAAGATAAAAACATAAGATAAAATAATAATAAAGTTAAAGGTACAAATAATAATAGTTAAAGGTAAAATAGAAAGATTTATTGTTCATTTCCATTTCGTTGGGATGTAAACAATTGTATCAGCTTTGTCCTATAAACAGTTATACTATCAGCAAAAATGTCAGCCGCCTCTGCATGTTCATTCCCTAATGAGTGTAATCTGGGAATTACAGAACTGCTAATGCATTAGTTCTGACACTTCCACTAGAATAGAACAATGCACTGTGTCTTGATGACCTCGATGGAGCATATAAGTCGATCAGACTAATAACCTGGGGGCAATCAATCAAACTATTTACGATCCTATAAAGAAATATTAGGTCTGTTACAGTACGTCTCACAGACAAGTTAAAAGTTGTAAATAACTAATGAGATATTATAACATAAGCAGTTTTGTCAGATTAATGCAGATCATCCACGGCGATTGAAATTCGAGTCGAAACAAATGTTCCTCCTCCAGGCCGTACGAACGCAGGTAACGCGCCCCTGGTTCGTGTAAGGCCGCGATCATATTAATAGGATTCTTTGCGTAAGGGCTACAGCCTTTCGCCCCGCCGTGATCATAGCGTGACGTCATTAGCGGCGTTTAGCGCGGCTGTTAGCCCCGAAATTGGGTTTGTCGGGCGGCCGACAAAGCGGCGCGGTGCGATCTCCGGTAAATATGAGAACTGGCGTACAGCAGCTCGCACGCACTCCGTGTTAACCTGCCAAATGGGCGAGGGGCGGACTGCCCCGTGGGCAGCGCGCTGCGCCGTCCTCGGGCTCACTTCCTTGGGGCGTTCCGATTTGAATCAAACATTTATAAAACCAAGACGAATAGGAATGAGCTGGGCTGCTTTTGGCAAACTCAAACATCCCTTCGAGAAAAAAGATCTCCCAATTAGCCTAAAAAGAAAAGTATTTGAATCACGCATACTGCTAGTGATAACGTATGGATTGGAGACTATGGCCCTTACAAAGAAAAATATAGAAAAGCTCAAATGCACGCAAAGATCCACAGAGAGACCCATGCTTGGAGTAAGCCTAAGAGACAGAATTAGAAATGACGAAATTAGGCGCAGAACTAGAGTAGTTGATATCATGGATCGTATAGCGAAGCTAAAATGGCAATGGGAAGGACACGTTGCAAGGCAGGATGCTACAAGATGGCCTCTCAGAGTTCTGAAATGGAAACCTTGGGAGAATAAAAGAGGCATCGGAAGGCCTCAAAAGAGATGGGCCGATGATATAGCCGCTGTGGGGGGGAAAGAAATGGCTACAATTAGCAAAAAACAAGGAAGGATGGAAAGGGAAGGAAGATGCCTATATCCAGCAGTAGAGAGACGAAGGTTGATGAAGAAGAAGTAGAAGATATATAAAACGCTAATAAATAGATGTTATAGAAGGTCGCACGACGCAACGATCTGCAAAATTTAGTGGACTCGGGAGAATCATCATACCATCTGTTAAAATCATCATCCTAGCCGGATTAAGCCTGCGTGGGGCCTGTAGCAAATTAAGCTCATAGCTTGATTTAGGATATGAAATAAAACAAAACTTTTATAACAGGGTCAAAGCAAAATCTCTAACACAGGGTTTACACATTTGCACTCGCGTCTTGCCTCACCGCTCGTCGAGACATTCGACGAGACATTATTAAACACGAACTATCGTTCACACACTCGCCGAGTTTTCACTTGTACTTCAGCCAGCAGCAATGGATGACTTCGAAAATATGGCGGCATCCGCATTGCTGAGTTTGTATAACTGTTTGGAAATTATTCGTAAAATAAAAGTATAAAAAAAAGACACCGCAGAAGTATTTATGTTAATTTCAGATTCGTATACTAACTTGCGCCAAAAAATTGTCCAAGACTTATTTTATTTATTTATTGAAATTAACGTACATAGTCCAATATAATATAACAAATAAAATGAAAAACATAAAATATATCAGAATAAAGGTTATTATTATATAGACCTTATCTTCTCCTGCACCCTATTTTAATGTTGCTTTTTTCCGCCGCAGATGTAGGTAAACGAAGGATAGCCATCAGCTCATCTCTCCAATCTGGAGATATGCAGTATCAAAGTTTGTATTTTTTTTCAGTATTTCTGACTTATTTTTTGCAAAAAGTTGAACTATCATTACAGTAACTTATATCGATTATGAAAAATTCATCTGCTTCAATACAACTTAAATAAATTGATAAAAACCTTGTAAAAAAATACTTTTTAAAATTTTTGCAAGGTTTTTATCATTTTATTCGAGTTGTTTTAAAGCGAATGAATTTTTCGTAACTAGTTATTTAGAGAATCTTTTTCTCGACTTAACAGCACAAGCCTACCGAGTCTAGCTCTAGTCTCGGGCGTTTCGGGTAATCTTTATCCGGGCCGGAGGTCTCCCGAATCCGCTCCTGATCCGCGGCACGGATAGTTCCAGAGGCGGAAGTTGCCGGTCCACGGAGGACGAGAGCGGCATCTCCTCCATTATGGGCGTAATTCACGTGCGCAGTCGTCAGTTCCGACGGTCTGTTTATATCTGGGAGATCCTTTTTTCGGCGGTAATTTGTCCGGCATTGTTGCCCGCAATTTGGCGAGGATACGTGATTGGTGGGGGATGTTTAATACATCATCATTATCAGAAATTAACAGGGAGAAAATGGCCGTGGCGTGTTGCCCGCTGTTTCGGGCGGTAAAGAGAGGCTCATTAATTAGGAACCTGGCCAGCGCTGGTTAATACGGCCGAGCTCGTTCTCTTGCCGCTCGTCAAATCTGTCAGTCATTTTCTTACTTATCCAATTATTTGTTAATTAATTAAGTAGAACGTTAACAATATGATGATGAAACATGCAAAATAAAATAATATATTTTATTTTATTTATTTATATTCATCTTGTTAAATGATATATATATAGGAGATGGAGCCGCTCATCTCACTAGGAAGAACCTGTGCCGAGATGAGCAGCTGAGCAATATAGTGAGAACAAAAAATAATAAAGATATACAACAAAATACTATATAACTATAAGATTTATTAATTAATTAATTGAGTATATAAATATAAAATGTGGATAATAAGAACAGTAGGTATATATTGTATAATACAAAAGCAATAGTGAAAGTAAAGTAATAAATATAAGAAATCATATGCATGGATAGTAACAAAAAGTATATCATGAGAGTCTAACACAATAAGAAATACACATAACTGAAGTCTTTCGAACATTCTTGAAGTATTTAGAATTAACTAAACTATTACGGACACTTCGAGAACAATGGATTTTTATAAATACGCGACGGCATTGTTCCGAACACACAGTTATTGTTGTGACGTTTCAGCGATTACACGGATAAAAGATAAAAGATTACAAGATTCTCAGCGGAGCTATTGATTCTCTCTGTCTATCTGATATAAATTTGCATGTTAAACCCCGTATAAGAAACCCGGAGTTCTTCAGAATAAGTCAGCACACTAATAATGTCGGTTACTTTTCTCCCATTACAAGGTTGTGTCGCACATATAATTTGTATTGTGCTGATATTCTTGCAGTCACGTTATCTTCGATCAAAAACTCACTCATACACAACATCCATTTTCTAAACGACGACATGAACCTATAGATCCATTAAATACTAATCGCACTACACTCAAACACAAATATATAATATACATAAATGTACATGTGAAATATAATTAATTACAAAAATACATGTTACTAGAGCGTGCCGAAGACACTTGTTATTGAGATAATGGGCATAGTCTTCACTATAATGTTTATTATCTGAGTGTCATGTACCCATTATCCTGTTAGTGTCTCTAATAAATAAAAAATAAATAAATAAATAAAAAAATAAAGCGAAACCAGAGACAAGAAGCGCAGCAGCGATTCAGTGCGATCAGCGATAATATATTAAGAGAGTACCTAACGGGCGGTCGGAACTAAGTGAGACCACGATGTACGAGTATCCTGGAAAGACGAATATAAAGTGTTAGTGCGAAATTATTGTGAATTAAATAACATAGTGTTCAGTGATTGTAGTTAATTTATAAAACAATTTATGATTATTCACACCACTTCACCCGTGACAAAATGATCAATGAACGTCTTGTAAATACTCACTACGTGAGTGAATTAAATTTTGTCAGACCACCGACAATCTCCTACAGTGGGTATAGATTGTAAATAACGATGTTAATTATTCAGGATGTAAAAGAGCCTAGTCCACAAAATAGTACAGGTGGCTCCTGTCTAAATTACGAGTCGAAAATTTTCAAGAAACAATGTTCTAATATCAATAGTTATGTAGACAAACGTCGTCAAAACGTGCAATATTTCTGACTTATTTTTTCAATGTTACTTACCCTTTCTTTTAACTCGTAGCGTCTGCGGTTTGTTGTCTGCCGGAAAAAACTTTGGATAGATGTTAAACCCTTTTCCCGTGATCCAATCGAGCTGAAACTTTGCAGGCAGACTCGTGGCGACGATAAAAATGATCAAACAAATTTTCGTTTAAAAAAATTAATGATTATAGTATAATTTTGAATTTTTCGTAATTTTAATGCTTTTTTTTTCAAATCGGAATCAATACAAATGAAACCTGATTCAATGAGAAAGGAAGTATAATATAAACTTGGTTTTTATGGGTTAGTTTTTTTTCTGTAAAACTGTGGAAGGTCTTTAAAGTAAGTTATATAAATATTGTAAATTCATTCGCTT
The DNA here is from genome assembly GCA_016648135.1 of Agrypnia vestita. NCBI lineage: Eukaryota > Metazoa > Arthropoda > Insecta > Trichoptera > Phryganeidae > Agrypnia > Agrypnia vestita. Next base: position 12,442 of record JADDOH010000521.1, read on the forward strand.
TAATAAAAGTCAAATAAAATTATTTAAATTTTCTCTTGGTTCAAATTTCTTTTCAAATTGTATTTGTATTTGATATAAATTTCTTTAAAGATAGTCCACCGATTTACAGAAGAAAAGTCGGAAATATGTATTGAAAAAAATTAACGGAAAAAACTGAAAGTAAACTTTGAAGTCGCTTGTCTTCATAACTATCGATATTAGGATAGTCATATAAAAATATTTTCGATTTACAGTTTAACCATGAATCTACCTGTATCGTAGACTAGGCGTGATACACATACAGGTAATAAAATAAATATATGAATAAATTCCAATTCCCAATTCCCAATTAAGTGATTAGTTGTAAAATCATTTTCTTAATTTATTTATACTTACGAGATCTTTTTTAATGTATTGTACATAGTATAATATAATTATAATAAAGAATAACATATTCTATCAATAACAAATATATTTAGAAATTATATATTATTTTATTATATACAGGGTGTCTCGTAGCTAGTAGCAAAAACTTTGGGAGAGTCTTCTAGATTAAATTTTGAACAGAATAGAAAATATTCTTTATACTTTCGGTGAAATGTCGACAGAAGCAGAGATAAGCGACATCAAATTTTGCATTTTTTTCAATATTTCAGATTTATTGTCTATAAAATGTTGGAGTATCACTACAGTAACTTATATGGAATAATTTTAATTTTTTAAATTTATTTAATTAATAATATATATATGATATTTTATTACAAAGATGTCTTTAAAATATTTACAATTAATATTTTTTTTGTATGTATATACCTCACCAAAAAGAATTACGATTCTTGTGTGTGGTGAGGGATAACCACTTACAATCATATAGGTAAGTAATCTAATTTATTAGACAATGAGAAAAGTAATATATTATTTATCTAATATATCAAAAATCTTAATTAATAATATGATACATAGAATAAGCAGTCAAGTAAATAATAATATAGAATAAGTAGTCAAAAGAGACCAAACTCAATCACAAGACAATTCTACAATAAATGAGAACCCATTCGGCTTCACTGGGGGAATATACTAGGGATGGGTCGTCGACGTATTTACCGTCGACGAAACGAGACCGTCCACGTCCGTCCATCGACGAGACGATCAACTAGTTGAATTCGTCAACTACTTGACGCGTCAACTTCGTTACGCGGATGTCGCGGACGTTCTATCTAAACATCGGGACGATGGTCAACTGTCTACGGTTCGACGCGACGCTGCTCGACGACTCAACCGTTGGCTATTTTTATTACGTTAATTTTTAAAATTTAAAGAAGTTCGAAGGAATATAGTTTCGGGGAAAGTAAAACCGCTTCTTGTGCTTATATAATATGTAAAAATATTTTTTTTATTTGTTTACGCACATTATAGGCTTTTACATATTGTTTTATATACTTCTTTCTATATATATTAAAGAAAGAAGTAGGTATACACAACAATATCAGGTGTAAGCAGTGAAATATTAGTTCAATAAAAAATAAAATAATTAAACAGAATTGTTTTATTTTATACAGCGCAAAATTGGGAATTCACCGAAACGTCGCACATGCACATCGCACAAATCAAATAATAGATAATAGCTTATTAAGCCTATCTAACCCTACGCATGCATTCAAATTTCAAGTCTCTGTCATAGTTCGTGTACACAGATCTGCACTCTATGGTCATGTACTTTAGAGTTGAAATGAAATTAGCCGTCGAGCCGTCTATGACGTCTACAAGTTGACAGCGAGAGATGAGAGAGAAATAAACGGAGACGTTTTGTCTTGCTCTCGCTCGTTGCTTTGCACTACGTTGAATCTTGAATCTCGAATCGTCCACCGTCCACGGCGTCCGCTATCCACGAATTCAACTAGTCCATGCGATAAACGTAAACCGTCGACGCGTCGATGCAACGTCAGCGGTTGATTTCAACTAGTCCGTCCATTCAACGCCCATCCCTAGAATATACACACAAGCCGCAACCGCAAAACATTCACATTATTATTAATAACATATTAAAAATTTATTCGCTTCAATTCAAGACAAATAAATTGACATGATATTTCTGTCATTTTATTTGTTTAACTTATTTATTAATTTAAATTTTATATAAAATTTGTATTTTATTAAAAAATTTGACATCACAAAAATTATTTTTTCAAATTTCTGCAAGGTTTAAATAATTTTATTTGACTTGTATCAAAGCGAATAAATTTTTAATATTCCATATGAGTTCCTGGAGTGATGGTAAAACGTTTTACTGAAAACAAGTCAAAAATATTGAAAAAAAATCAAACTTGGATGTCGCTTATCTCCGTAACTATCGACATTTCGTCCAAAGTATGAAGAATATTTCCTACTCAAAATTGCGTAGAGAATACTTCCCCCAAGTTTCTGTTACTAGTTATGAGTCACCCTGCACCTATACATTATTTTTAATTTTATATTATATTATATCGTAATATATATTTCTCTTATATTAATCCTCAATGTCTTGCTATGTATCGAACTGGATAAGTTAATAAAAAATTGGTACGTTTAATAAAAGCGAACTGTAAATTTTTATTTGAGACTAGCCACGTTCGTACCCGGCGTTGCACGGGTCAAAGATTAAGTTGAAAACAAATTTGTGTGGTGAAACAAAGGATCACAAATGAATTTTTCATAATCGATATAAATTACTGTAATGATACTTCAACTTTTTGCAAAAAATAAGTCAGAAATATTGAGAAAAAAAATGCAAACTTTGATATTGCATATCTCCATAACTATTGATATTAGGTCATGGTTGCTTGAACATTTTATACTCATAACATAGTCAGGAATCTACTGGCCAAGTTTTTTCTGCTAGCTCTGGTACCCTGTATATATTATCAATTAATAAAAAAAAAGTTTAATTAACATGTAGATACGTACATACATACGAGTACCTATACGTATTTGCGCGAAAATCCAATATACAATTTTTGCTTTAACCGGCTGATTAATCAGTTAGCACAGTTTTTTTTTGCCTCCCTCTTTTCATGGCTGTGGTGGGAAGAGTTACTTCCTCTCTTTCTTGTACTCACTCATTAGCAGTTATCTCCAAGGTGTCACTGCATTAGAACAAGTAGGTACAATAATAAATTATTAAGCAGTCAACTGCAAAAGAACTCCAGTGAGTAGGTATTGGATCACGCGCATAGGACATTATATTTACCCGAATTTGACCCGAATTTACATATATTTATTTGATGCGCCGAAATTTTGAAAAAGTAATCGTCAGTTATCGGAAATTACACAATATAGTGGAAAAGCCATGCTTTGTCCATATATCGTTGCAAAAATAGTTCATCACTCAATTAATTAAGGCTATAAGAAAAAATGACGTCCGTGATAGACCTAGGGTGATCAGATAAACCAAATATTGCACCACGGCCCTGTTGAAAGCTTCATGAAAATATGTCTGTAAGAGCGTGCATGAAAATATGTCTGTAAGAGTGGTGTGCCAGGACAGAAGTGTGGGGCGTTCTATTCTCTCTGCGTATCCTTGCGCAGAAGCGCATGGCGACAATTTTATTTTTTTGTTATTATAATAATATATTAATTCAGTAAATAAATATTCTTTTATTGATATTTATTCTTTGAAATCTTTGCTCTATCATACGTTTTACGTGTGGTATTTTTGCTGCGTCATAGTGGATTGGTTAAAATTAATTAGCAGAAACCCGTGAAAAATCACGGAAAATAATAGTTGCAGGATATTGAAGCTGAAAATTGATGAATAGAAAACCATTTGTTTTTACTCCCTTTATATTAACTCGTGGCGTCTGCTTGCTTGTTTGCCGGCTTGCCGTCGAAAAAACTTTGGATCGATTTTTAACCCTTTTCCCGTGACCCAATCGAGCTGAAACTTTGCAAGTAGACTTGTGGTGACGATCAAGAAGATCTGTCAAATTTTAGTAAAAAAAAAATTAATAATTATAGTATAATTTCGAATTTTTAGAAATTTTAATGGTTTTTTCATATTGGAATCATTACAAAAGTTTGATTACTAGCAAAGGCGGCCCGATAACGTCGCGGAATATTTTCCAAATTTAAATTACTTCGTCGGTATACATAATAGGTACTTCACTACGAATTTTGAAAATCTAAATTGACTGAAAAATGTTTTTAGAATTTAATCTTCAAAGCATGAAGTGTCTTATCAAAGCTCAAAACATCTGACATTTCAGAAATATATTAAATTACTGTAAGTTTAGAATTATGTTATATGTTTTAATTCGTCTTTAATTGTTGTTATATTTTACAAAGAAAGGGAGTATAATAAAAAGTTGGTTTTTATGGGTTACTTTTTATTAAAATTGACTTAATTCGCTTAAACTTAAAACTAAATTCAGATTAACATACAAACTAATTTCATCGACTTAAAACCTAAAGTATATTTACAGCAGCAACTCTTTAATAATGACATTTTTGGTGAATGTTCATTGTTGATCAGTGTTGCTGTTTTAATTCCAGCAAATTGTCGACGGATGTATACCCATACGAAATTAGGAGAGTTGATCATATTGCTTAATGTAGGTATTTGATTTACGCGATTTTGTTCATCACGATGTATTTACAGGTTGAATTAAGGGGGGGGGTAAGGTTAATTCGTACAAAAAAAGGCATGTTTTTGTGAATTTTTTGTGACGACACAGTTAAAATCTCTTTATTTAAACCAATGATACATTAAAGTATGACATTTGAAGAATATTGTGTAAAATTTTCAAGACGAAATATTAAAAAATACGGCAATGGCAGCAATTATTCGGACGTGTCTCGGAAAAAAGGAGAATTGCGGTGTCCATCATAACTTGGTGCTAGATCATCTGAAATCAAAAAATCAAAGTTCATTCGTTAGATAATAGATTTTCCCAGGTAATGCTGGGAGGGTTTTTTGAAATTTCAATTTTTCAATTTTTTGGAACACTTTGAAGGGAAAAACGCGATTTTTTGCGAAAAATATCAAAACTCTTCCAATACAATAAGCACGTCCGGTAGTCCTCGGTGAGCGCGTCTCTCAGCTGCCCGAGCAGGTATAGAAAATCAGTCTGAGTATCGCTCAAATGTTCATAATTTCGTCAATTTTGCTCCGATTGACTTGAAATTTTGACACAATATTCTTACGATGTTATACATTCGTTTAAAAAATTAAAAATGAAATGCAAAAAAAATAATTAAAAACCTTACCCCCCCCTTAATCGGGTCCAACGAGCATTTCTTGTACATAGTTACATATATATGTGTACCACTCTATTTACGTGGATATTTCTAGTTTTATCGACGCCTACATATTGTTTTAGAAATGGGAATATCGCGTTTCATTCTTCCCACGTGTTTCCGTCACTTCCGCTCCGGAAAGCGGTACCCTGTAATAACAAACAATTTTATTGTATTAAAAATAAAATGTCTTCTCTGTAGATTGTAGCTGTATTCGCGAAACGGTTTGACATGCGCGACTTGAGGGTAATGTCAGTGCGAGGTTGGCGGCAGTTAATGTTGATGACCATCAAATGACCGTCATTTAAGGTTAGAGGGCATGTAAGATGTAGAGGATCAGCCATGTTACGAGGAAGCGACGTCGTGGAATGTTAAAATTTTATTGTAAAAGATTGCCGTAATATTTCAACAGTTAAAATTGGAAATCATTGGTTTTTTTAAACATGCACTGCTGTGGTTACGGTCACCTTCTTCTTCTTCTTCTTGTGGCTTATCCGTTCAGTAGACGTTGGCTATCATTATTTTAATTACTGCGCCCTGGAATAGATCAACAGTAGGTTGGCCAAACCACTGTCTCAGGTTTGCCAGCCACGATGTTCTGTATCATGCAAGATCTCGTACTTCTCTGGATGTTTCACGTGTCCAGGATTTCGGTACATAATACAAATTCAATGTTATACTTAGTATATATAAATTTAAAAGAATGTAAATGTCCATGTATTATATATATATTTAATTTGAAGTATTTTTTATAGATTGTACACCACAATATACCATTCTTGAAATCATATTATTTATCACTCGTCTATGAACACTTCATTATCGCTGGAAACGCTTTATTTTAGAACATTTCATTCAGGTCTCGCACGTAGTAGTCGTATTTATTTAATCGCTCACTTATTGGGACGAACTCGCTCGACTTTTCGCTTAATTTCTGTCGATTACAACTGGCCACATGGGCCGTTATCCACGGGCAGCTTCGCTCCGATAGAAATGTCAAAACAAACTCAATTGTGTAGCTTTACTATATACGCGATACGCTGGTGTTTCGAACTCTCGAGAAGATTATTTTCCTTTTTAGGGTTTAGGAGAAGGTTCGCGTTGTTTATAGGCTGTTCCAGGCATTTTTTGCGGTCCTAGTAAGAAATTTGCTGGTCCAAGTGAGAAAATTAGCGTTATGTGTTTCTCACATATTTGAAGATTGTGACCAAACGCGATGAAATTTAAACTTCATTTTCACAGAGTGCATCCAGCACGGTCCAATGCTGGCAATGCAATAAAAAAATTTAACATTTTTTGCGGTCCTAGTAAGAAATTTGCTGGTCCAAGTGAAAAAATTAGCGTTATGTGTTTCTCACATATTTGAAGATTGTGACCAAACGCGATGAAATTTAAACTTCATTTTCACAGAGTGCATCCAGCACGTTCCAATGCTGGCAATGCAATAAAAAAAATTATAATTTTTGGCGGTCCTAGTAAGAAATTTGCTGGTCCAAGTGTGAAAATAAGCTTTATGTGTTTCTCACAAAAATGACCAAACGCGAAGAAATTTAAACTTCATTTTCACAGAGTGCATATAGCACGGTCCAATGCTGGCAATGCAATAAAAAAATTTAACATTTTTTGCGGTCCTAGTAAGAAATTTGCTGGTCCAAGTGAGAAAATTAGCTTTATGTGTTTCTCACAAAATTGACCAAACACGATGAAATTTAAACTTCATTTTCACAGAGTGCATCCAGCACGGTCCAATGCTGGCAAAGGAATGTTGTAGATAACCCTAGGGTGCTGTAGGCCTTTCTTCCTAGAGCCTTCCTTCTTAGTATTGTTTCAAAGTGACATATTACAAGGGAATAAAAGATTCGGACACTCGATTGTGTACGCGATTCCTTTTGCTTACCATTTAGTTACAATAGCTCAATCTCTGTGAGACTTCTATAATTTATCTTAATTAATAATTATCTCTCTGTGGACAAAATCCAGTAATTGGTTCTCAGAACATACATATAAAAATATTGTTAATTATTTCATACTTACGCCATGTTGCTAAAAGACATGGAGATAGTACAGAGACATAGAAGAAATCGCCTCACATTAAACGATTACTTACGGGTCGTAAAATACATTGCATTTTAAGCATATCCTGTTTAAAAGTACCTATACCGCAAATGTATCTACTCCAACATCGAAAGATTTTGTTAAAAATCATCAATGCATTCTTTTTGAAAAAAACTATTATTTGTCTTTTCATAAATTTATATTCGCGAACGAACTTTAGACGTCAAATTAAAAATAATTACATACAAGCAAACAGAATTCAATGCACGTCAACATATTCGTTTTCCTAGAAGCTAGAATAGATAAAATAATAAAAAGAGAATTGTACTGTCTGTGAAATTTATCTCTCTACACAATCGGCTTGATGATAATATTAAAGAATAAGTGATTTTAGAGGAGAAAATATTTAGAAAGGATTCTAAAAAAAGATGCAGTTTTAATATACACTTTGAGACTAATAAGATTTTCAATAAAATAAAAGTATAAAATTCTGCATTCGGCCATTCTAACTGAAACACCGACCAGAGCGAATAACGTCACGCCTAAGTAACCATCACCGTGTCTCTTGAACTGTTGTCATAGACACAATGCAATGATGACTTAGGCTTGACATAACGTAGACTTCATGACAGCTGCGAGCGTTTTCGCGCGAAATTAAAAATAGGTAGATGCAAATGCAATTATTTGCGTAAAAACTAAGTTTATTACTGAAAAAATGTTATTTTTGGTAATAGTAGACGTGTACCAACATTATAGAAGGTTATTTCAAAATCTGTCATCATGCCTATTATCCTGTCACATGGACAAGCAGTTATCAACGACACTCCGTAATAATAACTGTGGTCACCTCGTTCCCTTAGCAGTTCCCGCATGTAACAGTGATGCAAGTGGTAACGGGAAGTGCTACCCGTTCCACTTCCCCGAATAATTCCATCAGCCTGAGCGGTCGGGCTGGTTAACCTTTCCTCTCCCGCGATGTAAACTGAGTGACATTACCTCTTCTTCTTCTTCATGTGCCCTGTCGGGTCCCCCCGTCGTCCGTTGCAGTGTCCGTCGTTTCCCTGTCCAGGGCAGTGCGGAACAGCTCTTCTATGCTTCTTATCCCGGTCCACTCTCGGATGTTACGAAGCCAGGAATGCCGCCTCCTTCCGACCCCTCCTTGCGACCCTCAATCTTCCCCTTCACGACGAGCTGAAGGATGGAGTACTTTTCGCCTCTAATTATATGACCAAAGTATAAAATTTTACGGAGCTTTACTGTGTTGAGTAACTGTCTGTTTGTATTTGCTCTACGTAAAACTTCAATATTACTAGTCATGTCAGTCCAAGATATCCTTAACATTTTAGGATGTACACATTTCGAACGCCTAGGCGATTTAGAGTATTCACCTTCAGCGTCCATGCTTCAACACCGTAAAGTAGAACTGACCATACACAACATTACCTCTAATAGACATAATGACAGATTTTGAAATAACCTTCTATAATGTAGGCTATAACGTCTACTATTACCGAAAATAACATTATTTCAGTAATATACTAAGTTTTTACGCAAATAATTGCATTTTCATCTACCTATTTTTAATTTCGCGCGAAAACGCCCGCAGGTGTCATGGCGTGAACGTGACGTTAAGCCTAAATAAACATTGCATTGTGTCTATACAACAGTTCAAGAGACACGGTGATGGTTACTTAGGCGTGACATCATTCGCTCTGGTCGGTGATTCAGTTAAAATGGCCGATAGCAGAATTTTATACTTTTATTTTATTGAAAATCTTGTTAATCTCAATGTGTATATTGAAACTGGATCATTTTTTAGAATCCTTTCAAAATATTTTCTTCTCTAAAATCACTTATTCTTTAATTCTTCATTATGGTCATCATGCCTATTATAAATATTTCTGTAAAAAAAAGTAAATACAAGTAGTTTACAAAATAGGCGTTTCCACGTGTGTCTGTTTCAAGTTATTTCTCCGTAATGTTGTTAGTTATACAAGAAGTAGAAATATTTCTGATGGGGTGCTAGGATTTGCGGCCAAAAAATATTTATGTTGGGGGGGGATCGTTTAGTAAAGTGAACTGTTAAAAAATAACTGTTTGTTCAAACACGGCCTGTATCTACGCTTAAATTTACTTATATTAACTATTATTTTAATGATTAATTTAACTAAAATATATAAAAAAAGATTACACGTACATTGAGTTTAGAGCATCAGGACGCGCGTTTCACTTTCTATCACCGTATGGGAAAGGTTAAGGCGGTTGAGGTCGAGGTCCGCGGTTAAGCTAAAACAAAAAGCGCATTTCCTCGCATGTCCGGAGCCCAGACAAACGAATTGCATTGAACACAATTATTTTGATGGAGGCAATAAGTGTACGTCTGACAAACAAGAACAGTAAGAGAAATTAAACGAAAATCCCTCGACGGGAAGTAAATGATTATAAATATTATTTTTAACGTTTAACTCACTTACCATTGCGCTGGTTCTCACGGAGACACTTGACATTCAATTTTCCATCTTCTTCTTCTTCATCAGCCTTCGTCTTTCCACTGCTGGATATAGGCCTCTTCCTTATTTTTCCATCTTCCCTGTTGTTGGCTAATTGTAGCCATTTCTTTCCCCCCACAGCGACAATATCATCGGCCCATCTCTTTTGAGGTCTTCCGATGCCTCTTTTATTTTCCCAAGGTCTCCATTTCAGAACTCTGGGAGGCCATCTTGTAGTATTCTGTCTTGCAACGTGTCCTGCCCATTGCCATTTTAGCTTCGTTACACGATTCATGCGTATTCCGTGTTCGCACCTCTATTTAAAATATATATATATATATACAATTTTATATACATATTTAAATTTATAATAAAATACGTAATCGAATTAATTAACTATTCATATCGGCGTCACTGATATTCCTCACTGATGACTCGATAAAATCTATTCTTTTTGTGGAACTTTGACCACGTTGACTATGAAAAAATAATCTATGCGTTGACTCTTTCTTTTGCCTCTTTTTGACGATTCGATGAAAATGTGACATCGCATTGTCGTTGTAAAGATTATTATTATTTTTATTTTTTTCATTTTTTATTTTTTTAAATAGAGATGCGGACACGGAATACGTGTCACATTAATATTCTTACTATTTTCAAACTAAGCTAAACGCTTGTGCTATGAAAATAGGACTAGCTTGCTTGTCTAGAGTGAGATTCGAACCCGCGACCTTTGGATCACGAGGCGAGAGTCCTAACCACAAGACCAACAAGCTACTCTTGCATGCTCTGCTTATAGCCTTACTCGGATGAAGCTTTTCTACGAAATGTTACACTGTTCCCCGTTTTTTTTTACAGAATTCCTTAATTTGTGTATCAGTCTCTTTCACCTCATCCTCAGACGAGCTCTCCTTTGTAGCCGCACGGCATTGCTCTTGATGCAGAACTATTTCTTCGGTGGTCAGCTACCGGTTCTGTTTTCCACCAGCTCTTGAAAATCGTCCTCTACTCAATGTACAAATTGTAAAAAAAATAGGAGCTACCCAAGCTTATCAGTTGGACCTCCACATAAAATTTAACTGGATCTTCTGCACCTCGAATTTCTTGAAAGCTCGAGTGTTCTCGGAATGATTCACGGGCAAGGCAAGGGATTAAGGCACTGGTGGTTATGGTGGTGGATAGCCCTTGGTGTCACATCGAAAATATGCGAGTTTGGTAAGGGTGGCTGTGCGTGGGTGGGAGAGGGTGATGAAAATGTGCTTTCTAGCACATTGTTTTTTTATGAAGGGAAGGCCGCAAATGTTTCTGATTGTTTCAACATAGAAGGTTCCGGAAAAACCCGCTCTAGAAAATTCTGGAAGGAGAAGGTTCTAGAAAATTCCCGAAGGTTCCACAAGGATATAAACTGAGTGGCGGAATGTGTCGGTGTGTCTAGAAGGTTCCTGTACATTCGATAAGTTTCTTGAAAGTTCTGGAAGGAGAATGTTCTAGAAGGTTCGCGAAAGTCTGTGAAAGACGATCCAAACAGTGTGCTAAAAATCGAAGCCGCGCGGGCACAACTAGTCTGTGTATAAAATCGAGGTAGGTAGATAGACAAAAATTGCTCGTATAGCGAAGTACTCGTGTATGTCGAGGTTCCACTGTACCCGTTTGGGGATCTGGTTATTGGACGATATACCGAAGTTTCCGTCGCGATGACGAAGTTTGCCAATTCGCACGCTCGCGTTTTCCTGCAATTAACGCCAGCTCCCTGTGGGTGCTGGTTAAAGAGCCGTTTGGGCGCAGAGTGCGTGTCCCTGGGCCCGCTCGGTTAGCGGTCGCTAAGGAGGACGACCGGCCCTGCTCCGGTGGTAATTATAAGAGATCTCGCGTGACGAGAGAATTCCGCCCGCGTTTACTCCTTTGTGGGGCCCTTGCGGTCGGCGCCGCGACCAGCCCGGACCAGCCCGGCCCATTCACATCGGGAGACGCGGACCAATTTCCGAGGGAGCCGAATTAATCGGCGCTCGTCATGGCGCCCTGCGAGGGCCGCCGCCGTGCCGCACGGTGGTCGGAAAAGACAAACCGAGCGAGCGAAATTATTTTAGTGTTTATTTGTATTCTATACACATTAAATACCAATTTAAAGATATAAAAAATAAAATAAATGTAGTATTGAAAACTAACCTAACCACACTTTATATATATATATATATCTATATATATTTTTAAATTCTTTTATTTAATTTATGGTACAAATACAGTTCTTATATATAACATATCAGATTAAACATTTTTTTTAATACTTGGTAGTCATGTAGACCTCATCAGTGAAGAGAAGATCTTGAGTCTGATAAGGGAGCCACAGTTCTTATTACTTGTTATAATATATAGGTACATAATATATACAAGTTATTTATTAATACAGTAAAAAGGTAAATTGATGATGAAAGTATAGGAGTTATTTTGAAAAAAGCTATAGGTTTAAATGATTTATGAATTTAAGTTTGATTTTAGGAAAATTTTAATTTTTTTGATTTACTCTGAGAGGTTACTGATGCATCGTATCTCGATAGGTAAGTTATTATAGTAATTAATGGCTTTATAAATACAGTGATGCTGCATTTCTGTTACATTTAGGCATTATGAATTGGTTTCCATTTCTCATAACTTTGAAATATTCCTGGTTTTCTGTAAGGTTTTTTCTTTACATATTTTTAATATGGAAACTTGCTTGAAAATATCATCTGCGTTTGGTACTGGAAACAATTTAAAGAGATCTTTTGTTGGAAATGTAGATTTTTTTTCAGTATTACTTTAATGATAATCCTTTGTGATAATTTTAAACTTGTCTTCATGACGTCCACAATTGATCCACTTTCGACGTATTTGTCCACAAAAATTTAACAAAGTTTTTTTTATTATACCTTGTTGTATTAATCGCCCTTAAAACAGCTTTTTTTACTTCCTTTAGAAAAGTCTCGCTCCTTTAACCATATTCCAAAGTGTTTTTTCCTTGGTAATCCGAGAGCTGGAAAATAAATAAATTCTGAATACAGGCGTACCGAAGTGCACTCTGATTGATTTAAAATCTGTAGCCAGAGTATTAGAGAACAATAGTTTACAACATTTAGAATCAATACAGGTCAATTCCAGTTTTGGCAGTCTAAGGCATGCAGAAAATTTTTACGATATTTTGTTAAAAACAAATCGTGCCTTTGTATAATATTAATTGAATAAAAATATGGATTATATTTAAAAAAAGTTATCTAAGTTTATCGATTCCATAGTTCGAAGAACAAAATTCAAAAACATTTTGGTACAAACACTCGTATCCGACTGACAATAACTCAACTTTATTTTTTTGCAACAACATGTCACTACCTGCTCGACTAGACACTAACTAACTAACTAACTTACCATCACGCCGTTTCCCCGTGGGGGTAGGCAGAGAGGATAGAGCGCCATACTCTTCTGTCCTGACATACAACTTTCGCTTCGTCTACGTTCATACATCTTCGCATGCAAGCTCGACGGTTGTTCAGGCTTCTAACAGGATCACCTTCCAGTATCTGGTTAATCTGGTCATGCCACGTCTTCCGTGGTCGCCCTCTCTTTCTGGCGCCGTCAACACTTGCATCGTATATCTTTCTTACCATTCTTTCCTCATTCATTCGCTCAACATGCCCAAACCACTAGACACGAGGGGTTTACCCAACCGAGTTTCTCCAGGGTATGCTTGGCTACAATAGTTTAGAGACTAGAAGGAATGTGTATTTGATTACACATTTTTATCGATTGTTGCGCGGTACGATCGACAATACTGAAATTATGCAGAGCATTGGTTTGTATGTTCCTGATAATTACCTTAGACATCGTCAGCATAGATTGTTTCACATTCCAATATACAGGACCAACCTGCCGATGGTTATGCCTGTTGGAAAAGCTACAGCTATGCTGAACAAAATCACTTTGGATATTGATATATTCCATGTGTCTGAGGGGGTTTTCCGCAGCAGGGTTCTCCTACACCTCTGACCAGATTGTACAGGTCACTTTTAATTAGTTAATAATAAATTGTTATTTTAATATACAATATGTATATGGGTGTGTATATACGTATTTATGTATATATATGTGTATAAATTCATAATATGTATGCATTAAACATAAAGTTTGTAATGTACATATTATGTAATAAATAAAAATTGAATTGAATTGAATTTATTCTAGGAAATTAACTATTAGTGGGACTTTATTACCCAAGGAACTAAGTTTGTTTCGCTGCGTATATTTTATTTTTATTACGACTTTTGTTTTTTTAATTTTGCGCGCGCAGAATCTAATTTCCGACCTTTGTGTGCCGCGGGCCCGGGTAACGGAACTCCTCGTATGGTAAACGGGTTTGTCGGTGCACCTACCCTGTCACGGGAGAGAACGCGTCGCCAGGGGGTGTTTTTATTTCGCCTCATTCATGATTTTGTTTAAACCGAACGGAAGCTGCGAAATTGTTGTCGTGCGAGATGAGAGCTTGATCGGAGATTTCCGTTCTAAAGTAATTGGGCGCCGGTAATGTTTGTACAAAAATCGCGTTAAACACGAAGCACGCAGTCAACCAGTTATGAGACCGCTTTTGCGACGAGACGCCACTCAAGTTACTGTTATAAATCGCGGAGGTTAGCTCCCCAACCAAAGAATGATGTCGACGGTACTGAAAGCTGACGGTGAAATTTATTTATATTATGTATATCGACGGCTCCTACGTATAATATCGTAACCCACAAATCGACGATTTTTAGTTTTTTGTGTATTTCATATGTATTTAATTATATCTTTATTTCCAAGAAAGAAAAAAAAATATTTTGCAATAAATAACTTTTTTTTCGGACGTATTTTATCGTATCTCAAACAATCACATATTTTTTACGAAGTATACTATCGTATGTAACACTTACGATAATTTTCGTTGGAAAATAACATAAGATAATTTTATCGTATGTAACACTTACGATAACATACGTTGGAAAATAACATAAGATAATTATCGTATGTAACACTTACGATAATATGCGTGAGAAAATAACATAAGAAAATTATTGTATGTAACACTTACGTTATTTTACGTCGCGTCTTTTCCGAAGTAAAATGTTGTAAGTCATTTATACGATATTTTACGTCGCGTCTTTTCCGAAGTATAATATCGTATGTGCATTTCTACAAAAACCTTTAATAATTTCGACTTTTTTGTGATTATTTATGAAACTACAGTATAAAGTAAAATATTGAAATGAAATTTCAAAAAATTGGGCAATATTTAGATTTATACCGGACGAAAATATGTTCAAATCCTTCTCCTGTAAAATTGAATTTTATGGGTTACGATATTATACGTAGGAGCCGTCGATATGTATATTATTTTATAACTTTTGAAATCATATGATAATTAAGTACAACTTAATTCTCTTCTTCTTTTGTACGTAATATCTACATTGTAACTAGTACACTAATATGGCGGACCAGATCAAATAACATGACAAAAAACCTCGATATTATCATGGCACCGTAAATAATATGAATAATTTATTTATTAAATCAAAGATGAAAGCTGAACAATTCTGTGCATAGGGTCGATAAAAGATCAATAAATTAATAAAATAAAAACATGGTAAATTGATCTAGGCACTGAAAATTCTGATTCATTTATCATAATCGTTTACCGTCTCGTGCTTTGAGGAATTCCCTTACTATCCACCTACATATAAATATAACATTTTATAACTCTTTGACTAGGATGTGTCGTCACTTTAATAGTCGTTGATATTTTATAGATATTGATATTTTCACACTGTAAGTTTCTCATATTTTAAATTATAATGTTGCACCACGAAGTATCTGCCAAATCTTTCAATGATATTCTCATATTTTAATGAGTGTCACTGCAGTTCAATAACCCATAACTGTAGGTATATTTATTTTTAATAATTACATCGCAAATATTGTGCTTAGACTTTTTAATAAAATGTATAATTCAATTTGCTTTTAAACATATATGTTTATTTATTAATACCAAACGGTTTCGGATAAATACACTTCTTTCATCGAGGAGATAATATTTTTTTATCATTTTTTATTTTAGTATTAATTAATTAATGTGCGAATGTTAATTAATTAATTAATTTATTAAATCCCAAAAAAAATATACAAAATTTAATATATATTAGGTACATGCTGTGATGGATCCTCTTCTTCGCCTTTCAGCTCGATCCTACTCCTAACTGAGTTTACGCCTTGTTAGAGGCAAACAAGCTATCTATCTACGTCGGGTGAAGGCTCTACGGTTTTTAACGTAGTATTTCCAAACACCCTCGCTTTATTCAAGACCTCCCCAGTTCACGTTGTGTAATTTTTTGTTTCGAACTATAGGGGATGAATTGGTTTAGTGGTAACCCTAACGCAAGCTAAACTTAAATTAAATACTGGGGTATGAAGTTCGTGAATGTTCATGGAAAACGCAAACAAAACTACCTAGCACGTCAATTAAGCCCTCCGGTGCAATTGCTAAACATACTATGTTCCGTGGCCCTATATTATTTACCTATCATTCCTACGGACTGAAACCACTGCATCTGGTGTAGCTGCGCTTCCAGAGTGCGCGATCCCCTGCTCCCACGCCCTCTCCGCTCGATCCCCCATTGTCCTACCTGTATGGGATCGACCGCCATCCACTGGAAAGGTTAGTAACGTGCCGTTATCACATGCGCATGCACATATAGAGTACATAGATCCCCTGAAAGCCCTCGAGTCCTTCGTAGCCGCTCCTATGGATGATTCCGTCTTCGACGCCCTCGCTGATTAATAATTTTATCTTCCGCCGTTATCTCGCTGTGCTTATTCCCTACGATCTTTTATATTTACTCTGCATTATCTTTATATCAATTACATTGTTACGATTATTTACTAGCCGGCCTAAGTTCCGTCACCTGTATCTGGCCCTATGTCTCATTCTAGTGGTACGTTGGGTTCTAATGGATAAGGGGGTGTGGGAGGTATGTATAAATGTATGTGTACGCGAAAAATGTGTTTGCTTTAAATTCGGCCCCTCCGTACCCAAAGGCTCATCGGTGACTGATCCCATCTTCCTTCTCCCGACACGAGTTCCGGATACGTTGACCTGAGCCTGGATGCGCCTTTTCATGTTGGGCCTCTTCTGTGCAGAGTACCGCACCATCCCTCGCGTCAGTGTCTGGCGTCCGGGCTCAGAGCCAGTTTGCCCCCCGAATTCCAACTCCTCCAGGTTAAACTAAGTTAAACTACGGTATATATACTGAATCTACTGTAAAGATGGTCCCGGGCCACCTGTCAAGTCAAAAATATGCGAGTGGGGAGGGGGAGTTTCCTAGGCTCCCCAACCCTCGCCTGTGAGCAACTGCAGCCCATTGGCCATTCGCGACACTACAGTGACTGCAATCACCCTCCCAGGTAGTACTTATTATAATCTGGTATTCATCAATACGTTCAATCCATTCCAGACGAGGGAAGACATCCGCACGGGTGTTGTGCCACCCGTGAAGAGCCCCCTCATACACTACGTACGAATAGATACATACTAATAAAATATAATATACATACATATACTTACATATACAATACATAAATAAATACTTGTAATGGTT
The DNA here is from genome assembly GCA_016648135.1 of Agrypnia vestita. Lineage (NCBI taxonomy): Eukaryota > Metazoa > Arthropoda > Insecta > Trichoptera > Phryganeidae > Agrypnia > Agrypnia vestita. The sequence continues at coordinate 29,888 of JADDOH010000521.1, forward strand.
GGTTGCCATGTGGTTTCATGAGGCCATGACCCCTCGTATTAGTAGATGGAAGGTGGATCTGGACAGTAGGGATATGCCTAGCCCCTGGCCAGGGATGTCGGTGTATTTTCTCCAAATGGTGTACAGCTAGAATCCTGCCATCGATGATGATGGGATCTGCCTAATTTTCTCCGACTGATGTGTAACTGGAACCCTGCCTTCACTGATGAAGATGATGTTGTCACTATCGAAACGTCACCTGATGATATATAGCTGAACCACCGCTAGTGATGATGATGATGATGATGATACTATCGTAACGTTTCCTGACGATATATATATCGGAGACACCGCTAATGATGATGATGATACTATCGGAACGCCTCCTGACTATATATGACTGGGACACCGCTAATGATGATGATGATTATGATACTATTGGAACGTCTCCTGACGATATATAACTGGGACACTGCTAATGATGATGATGTTGATGATACTATCGAAACGCCTCCTGACGATATATAGCTGAACCACCGCTAGTGATGATGATGATGATGATGATACTATCGTAACGTCTCCTGACTATATATAGCCGAAACACCGCTAATGATGAGGATGATACTATCGTAACGACTCCTGACGATATATAGCTGAAACACCGCTAATGATGATGATGATGATGATGATGCTATCGAAACGCCCCCTGACTATATATAACTGGGACACTGCTAATGATGATGATGATA
>JADDOH010000522.1:0-199643 GCA_016648135.1 Agrypnia vestita
TATCCCTGACCATAATATATTGTATACATTACGAACCCTTTTATGTTCATGGTAAAGTTAAATTAGTAACAATTGGTTAAATTAAACTGTAAAATTGTTTTATTCGTCATTATCAAATTGACTTATCTATAATTATGTCCTATCTATAATATACTTATCTATAATTATATCCTTTAATTGTGGGAGACATTTAACTATTTTTTTTGTCTTACCAGGCAATTATGTCTCCCTGTTAGATGACCGAATAAAATAAAATTAAAAAAATACCATCACACCATAATTAACCTGTATTTTTATGCTTCAGTTTCCTTATTAATTTATTAGGCTTCAAACAATACTTTCGAAATGACAATAGCAAATATCTTTAATCTCATTATGGTGTCATGAATAATTTTGATTTTTAACCCTTATTCCTTTTTGGTATGACACTACAGATGGTGTATTATAGCATTTACAATAGTCAAATGTTAACATGGTCATGCAGAAAAGATACTCAAAGAACTCCAGATTAGAATATGTATCTAAGATTGTTAAACTCACCTATTTATGTTGTCCATTGAGCACTTCCTTAAGTAAATTTCAACATCACTGCAGTCGGAATGCTTCAAACTTTGGTCTGCGTCTTTAGCTTCTACCTTTTCCAAAACAAAATGCTTGACTTCATTTTCAAACTGGGTGCTAGAGTGTCCCAGTGAGTCTTTGTCTGACACCCCGTATAGGTAAACTTTAAGATCTGAGAGCAAGGTGCTAAGTTTTTTATTGAAAGTTTCGCAAAGCTTTTCCAAATTGGGTGTAAAGCCTCTGTCTTGCATGGTCATCCCTGTATACAAACAAAACAGAAGTTTGTCAGAACCAAGAGAGTAATTTGAAAAAGTCTGTAAGTATGTAATAAGTATCAAATATATTATTATTAAAGCCCTCTAGAACTTCTACAAAAAATAAAGGTAAGGTAATACACGTCAACCAATAAAAAAAGCTCTAATAAATCATAACCTAAAGGAAATGACAAGAAAGATATAAGCAAGTACTTATTTGCAATTATTTTTATTAGCATGCTTGTTTAATTGAGAGAAGTTAAAATTTTCGATGTGTAGTTTTCTGGGATATTCTGCCTTGTATATCTGACCTTTGATCGACATTTCGGATAACATTGCAGGGTCCGTCACCAGGGCTGAAGTGAAAAGTACGTAGGTAAAAAAGACTGATAGAAAACTATACAAAGAAGATTCTGAATGGCCGTGAAAACCTGAGAACATTCTTACCAAAGTTAAAATTTTCTCCGCAGAGATCAGAAAGTATCCAAAGCAAAGGGGCTTGGCAAAGTTTGAAGTTATGTATTGAAATTTTTGAAATACAAAGCTTGTAAAATGCTTTCTTTTTCCATTAGATATTCTATATACACTGTCCCGAATATGCAGGATCCTCTTATCATGTAAAAAAAATCACACGGTCATGATGAACCGTTGGGCTACTGTGGATACCGTAAAGAGACGACATCAAGCAGTTAGTTATTTGAGATAGGCATAGATGCAGAAATGGACGTTAGAGGGCCAAGCGCGCGCGTGATTGAGTCGTTGGGCAAAGCACCAGTGATCTTTTTCTACACTGAACCCAAGACCTGAGCGGTACTGCAAATCGGGAGTGCATTAACTTAACCTTAATAGCTCAAGTGAAGTACTATCTCATAATGTAACCTTTACACTTATTTTTATTTATTTAATTAGTACTTATTTGTAGGTGACATGCAATTTGGGTTGTACTATGCCTGTTTCATTAGAAGAATCTGTATTGAAAAAGGCATAGTTTACAAATTAGTTAGTATAATTTAGATATTTACAAGTGTCTAGCACACAAAATATCAAATAATTATCTACTTAAACTAATTATAAATATAAAAATAAAAGTAAATAAAAAATAGTGAATAGATGGTACACTACTTATCCTGAAAGAAAACATTGTTCTAGAAACATGTTGATATTTCAGAAGAACAAATGTTCTTCAAAAAACTAAAAAAATACAAATAGAGTTATTAGAAAAGGTAGGTAGAAATTAGTACTTAATAAAGGAATTTATTTGTTTGGGTAAGAGCACCAATTTTGTGCCTTCCCATACTTTTAATCCACGATTTCATTGGGTATTTCATATTTTTGTTGGAATTTATTACCAGATTATATTTTAATTAGGTATCTTTCAAGCATAACTTTGTAGAACCAAGATTTCAACTGCAAGTGATTTTTGTTTAAATAAATAAATAAAATAAAAAAAAATAAAAAATATGTTAACAAAATATTAGTATAAATCTTCTTTTAATAATTTTTTTTTTCTCTAACATGTTTCAGAAATAACCATTCCATCATCAGGGTGCTGTATAACTGTCAAAAAAATTTGAATGAAATGTCTTTTGTTCCTTGCTTTTAAAAATCATTTGAAAAATTAAAAAAAAAAATTATTACTGAAGTTCTTGATTACTCGTAATTATTGGAAAAAATTTTAAAAATGATGGAATGGTAATTTCTGAAACATGTTGGTGAAAAACAAAACTCAGATAAAAGTAGATTTATACAAATATTATAAGCAATATTTTTTTTAAATGTCAATCTACAATGTTGCTCAATCAATTGAAAAAATAAATAATAATAAATAAAATAAACTTTATTCCAGTATGTGGGGAGGTTTGTGCAGTCCCATACATTCCATATAAGAATACATACATTAAATGATCATACATGTGATATATATATATATATACGAGGGCGGTCCAATAAGTACCTAGCCTCACTGCCCGATGGCGCTACTATCGCAAGAGAAATTTACTATCGTGTAGTATATTCTCGTAGACGATTACTGTAAAAATTTCAGTCCAATCGGATTCGTAGTTTTGTTTTGACCGCGTGTGGAAGTGGGCGTGTCCGCGGATTTTAAAAAAATGGAAAAAGAGCAATATCGGCCGGTGATTCGATTCTTGTTTTTGGAAAAGAAATCGCGCAGCGAAATCAAAGAGCGCTTGGATGCTGTGTATGGTGACTCTTCTCCTTCGATGGCGACTGTCAAAAAATGGTTTAATGAGTTTCAACGTGGTCGCACATCGGTTTTTGATGAGCCACGCCCAGGTGTCCCGAAAACGGCTACCACGGAGGATAACATAACAAAAATCCACGATCTCGTATTAGCAGACCGCCGATTGAAGGTGCGCGAGATAGCTGAGACACTAGGCATCTCAAAAGGCCGCGTGGGTCATATCCTGCATAAAATTTTGGACATGAGAAAATTGTCGGCGCGATGGCTGCCGCGTTCGCTCACTCCGGACAACAAGCGAAACCGTGAGACTACTTCAGAGCAGTGTTTGACGCTGTTTAAGCGCAATCCGAAGAGTTTCTACGTCGGTTCGTGACCGTCGACGAAACATGGATCCACTGGTACACACCAGAGACCAAGGAACAGTCGAAACAGTGGACTTCACCCGGTGAACGTGCTCCGAAGAAGGCGAAGACTGTCCTATCGGCCGGAAAGGTGATGGCCACCGTTTTCTGGGATTCACAAGGTGTGATCTACTTCGACTACCTGAAGAAGGGCAAAACAATCACAGGGCTGTACTATGTCGAATTATTGGGCCAATTCGACGCCGAATTGCAGAAAAAGCGGCCACATTTGGCGAAGAAAAAAGTGCTCTTCCACCATGACAACGCACCGGCTCACACCTCCGCCCTCGCCACGGCCAAATTGGTCGAATTGGGCTACGAACTGCTGCCCCATCCACCGTATTTTCCAGATTTGGCCCCGTGCGACTTCTTTTTGTTTCCAAACTTGAAAAAGTCACTCGCCGGGCAGAAATTTGAGTCGAATGAGGAGGTCATCACCGCCACGGAGGCGGTGATGACCTCCTGCACTATTTGCAGACCTCGAGAAAACGTATTTTTCAGACGGGTTAAAGAAATTGGAGCTTCACTGGATCAAGTGTATCGAGCTAAAAGGAGATTATGTTGAGAAATAAATTGCCACTTTTCCAAAATTTTCGTTTTTCTTTTGTAGGCTAGGTACTTATTGGACCGCCCTCATATATGATGATTTAAATATATAAACAGAAATTATCACATGCAGGTACATAAGAGGTAAGATATGACAAGAAATAAGGTATATAGCAAGAATTATTAACATAAAAAAAGTAAGCGTTAGTAAATAAATAGAAAATATAAATGAATGGTGAAAAAAGGATAAGTATTAACATTAAAAAAAGAAATATATCATATAATAACGGCTTTAGCGAGCGGTAACATGTCGATTATGAGGGGCCAGTATCTTTCTCCAATGTGCATCAATTCTGGATGCTGGAGTAAGGCGGGCTTCCAGGAAAAGGATATTTCCGGAGCTGTGTATCCTTTAATTTGCCTACTACTACTATATAGCACCTCCTGCAATTTCCAGCTAAAGCACCCTTGACGGAGCCAAATACAGGTTTTTTAATAGGTAAATGGAGAAGTAGTAAGGCATTAACACCCACAGATCTCCATAAGCCCAAGCATACTAAACGCCTATACCAAGCAGTGCTGCCATGTTATTTTACACTATTTACAAACATATTTTATAATACACCACATTTATTGATAAGTTAATAAAATAGCCTTGTATAAACAGAAAAAGAAAATATTTTTTTAGATACTCAAAGAGATATTTGCTTGCTTTCCATGTATGTACAAAGATGTGTATAAGCCATTACATAAATGCTCAGCAAAAATGCTAGAAAAAACCAACTCAAAGTGAAAAACATACTTGATACGGCTAAGCATGATGCACACATTTGTATGCACATGCCAACAAACACACGACAACACAAGATTGATTGATTAAACGTCAGGCAATTAAATATCAACGGCTTTACCTTTCATGAGCGTGTTTATAGACTTGATGATATCCTCTCGCGAATGAATGGTAGACTGTCCAATCAAGTCATTCCAAACGAACCAGTTGAGGTTTGCTTCTTTTTCCCTGCACCCCGGTTTGCTGACCTCGTCCAGCAGCCGATCAATGCTGTCTATGAGGGACTTGGAAATGTCAGACCACTTGACCAATATGATATCTTTCAACCGTTTTGTCAGCAAAGGCTGGAAATGTGATGACCAAATGTTGGTCTTGTGTTGGTCAATCGAAAGGGATCTGCAAATTATTGCCCAGTTCGGAGGAGTATCTGAAAATAATAATCCCCTCACACATAATAATAAATAAATAGCCTAATTTTTTTTAATACTTTACTGTACCCTGAAACCTTTTATCTTCCTAAGCACCGTGTGCATATACGTATATTCAGACAGACACATGGATATTGTTTTATATAAATCATCATCATTATTGATTCTCTAACTCCCGGTAACCTCCTCTGATCATTCCTACTAAAACGATATTATATTCGCGCTATCTTTATATCTGTAAATTTTATATAGTTGTAAATTTATTGTACTATAGTGAGTTCCTTCGAAAAGTCAGAAGGACTGCTCTGTTTACATGAATTAGTTTATGGTAAAAAAAAAAACAAATTAATTAATCAATTAGAAAGACATACAGAAAAATAAAATCCACGAAAAAATATTTGGCTGCTATCGGGATTCGAACCATGGATATCCTCCTTTCTGGGGCAAGCGCGTTATCCAATTACGCTATAGAAGCCTTGTATATTTCCGTGAATATATCGACCTTATCTGTAAGTCTCATTTATTAATTGATTAAGATTTATTATTAACGATTGACATTTATGGTAATTTGTTATGTTAAAGAAAATTCCTTAATTGTAAGTTTTTGAAATTTTATGTGCAATATGACTATGTTTATTCACAACCTATATAACAAATGATTCTGCACTGAAGATATCATCTTAATTTTAGCCCCCAAGTCAGTGTTTATTTTTGCGATCAGCAATGACCCCGGTGATTGCTGTTCGGTCATCCTCTCCGCAAAACCCAACTACCAAAATTATCCCTTTTCATTAATCTTGAGACGTTTAAAAAGATATGTACGTAAAAAAATTATGTACACAGATATGTACGTTTAAAATTAAGATGAGACCTACCAATATTGGTTGCGTCTTCCCTGATGGTGTGTAGAGACTTTGCACTGTTCACATACTTCAGAAGACATTCTACACGCTCTGCAGTAAACTGTTTCACCCAGGTCATCCAGGAACTGACGCAGCTCGAAAGTTCAGTTTGACTTACGGGTCGCAACTGAAACGGAGGTGATAATCTGCAACAACAACAATGTTAATATTATCTAATAAATAATTATGCATACATGTTTTATTCATTTATTCAAAAGGATGGAAATTAAAAACAAAATGCTGTAACGTTTGTAATTAATGCATCAATAATGACTACCTGAATTCGGCAACAATTGGAGGAAGTAATTTCAATCCGAGCGTATCGTGGAATTCTACTAAATTAATTAGAGGTGGAGAATTCTTTTTGAATAACGTATTTAGATTTTGTAAAATTAGTCCATCCCCATTTTCTGAAAAAAAGAATCTAATATCAAAAACATTCAATACCTAATTTAGGCAATTTTTTAAATTTGAAATCAGAAATAAGAAAGCAAAAATGACTCTCTGTTTATTAAAGAGCTAAAAAGAATGTATATTAACACTTTACTATTTCCAAGCATTAGTAAAGCACCAGTGTAAGACAAATCACTAACAAAAGTGAACAGATTTCAAATACAAATAATATGTAATAAACTGTTGCGTATACTATAGTGATGGTATTTTAACCGGTGACACAATAATCATCTTTGATCATCGTCATTTCTTTTTTTTTGGTATTTTATTTTATTGCATCAATGATTCGCAAATCGACGGGCAAACATCGGCACTATATAACAGTTAGATCATCGGTACAATCAGATATAAATCCCAAATAACTGTACCGAAAATAACCGGTTAAAATAATGGTTTAACATCACTAGTATAATACTAAATTTGTACAGACTGACTGCATTTAATGAAAGTAGTAAAAATGAAAAGAAGTAAAAATATTTTATGTCCTATTGATATTTTTTCTGAATTTAAAATAATAATGTCAACATTTCCAAATTGCCATTAATAGCCAATGGCAATTTTTGACAGTTTATGTATCTGCATACTTTATTTTAATATTGTCAATGATTTTTTTCTTTGTGAAGTAAGTACCTTTTAATTAATTACTATATAGATATACTTTTTCATTTATGGACATTGGTTTCATCATCATAGACATCAGACAATTAATTTTATGATTTTATGACAATTTGGCTTGAATTATAGAAGTTAAGATAAGGAGAATCCAAATTATTATAATGAAACACACCCACAAAACAGCTGTACAGCAGTTCTACAGTTCTTACAATAACTTTGACACTCGTAGCTATTCTATCCTTGATGTCATTCTTCATGTTGCCCTGTCCCAAGTTGGTTTCGATATCAGATGTCAAAATATTTGAGAGACTGTTTGTGCTGTGGAGCGCAATGAATGTGTTCATTAAGTCCAGAAGATTCTTCTTGTTATCGAGTAACAACAAACTGGCCAAGCAGGAAGCGGCCACCTGAAATACAAGCGATAATTGTAGGTACCTAAAAAGCAAGTAATTACATGTATGAAGGGTCCTTGGAAAGGAGGTGCTAAGTCACATAATGAATTTTTCAAGTACCTACCTGAATTGAAATTGAGATTTAGCAGACTTTGAAATCGTTAATTCTCTACATCTTATGCTTAAAATATAGAAAAATTATTGTTTTTTGGAATGTGCATTTAAATAATATGTTTTCACCAATGTGTTGCCAGTTCAAAAATATCACAGATAACCCTATTTTAATCTATCAAATAAAAAAATTGAATTCAATCTTATCACTTTTTTCCCTATTTGCAATTTTTTCAAGCTGCCATAACTCGAGACTGGACAAATTTTACGTTCAGTCTGTTTGCATAGCATATAAAATACAATAAAACTGCATCAAAATTTCACTTCGACCCTTCATATTGTATAGCCTAATGAGCAACAGGTTCTATAAAGTCCACTTTGTTGCAGGAACATAACTTGGTTTCAGATTCTCAAATTTATATTTTAATTGGTTTTATTTTTTTTGAGAATAAATTAAAAATGCCCTCCAACCCTTCTTTTTATTTAGCCAAACCTTATTAATTAATATACAGTAAACACAGTAAGTCCTCTACATACGAGTGAGTTCCATTCGGAGAGATTTTTTGTGTTGAATTATTTCATAAGCTCAACAAACTCAGCATTTACTGCAAAGAGCACAACTGTTCTTGTTAACACTGGACATTATGCAGCGTTGGGTTTCAAATAAAATAAAGAACACACATACCAGGAGCGTACGGTGAGAACTTATTCTTGAAGCATGATTTTTATTTAAACACATATTTGGAAAAAAAAATCGAAATTAAATATTTACCTGGCAGAATATTATGAAATATTGAAATCTGAATAATATGTTAATTATTGTAATAGAAATATTCGGCTTCTTTTCAAAATTATACTAAGGGAAATGTCATGCTTCTTGTTCTCACTGCACGCCCCTGACACATACTTGAAATAAAATACCATATTTATGGTGTTCTATTTCATTATATTATATAAATATAATATATGTGACTACTGTAAACATTATTGAAGGTGTGGGTCCAACACGCAGCTAAGTGACAAGAGACATAAACTCGCCCGTACGCAATGTTGCCAAATTTCAAATTCGGTAAAGAGAATTAATTTTGCACTTATTTAAATAAATTTATGTAATTAGATACGGACGTTCATATCTTTTAAAGTCATGTATTAAAGTATTATGGAAAACATTATTTTGGAAGTTTATTATAAAGATTCTAAATTAGAATCATGTGATTTTGCTCACTTACTTCGGCTTTTAAGTCAGCGTTTCCCAATTTATTTTGGCAGGCTTCCATTAAGAAATTGTTGAAATTACTCAAGGAATTCCACTGCCGGTGAACAACTGGCATAAGCGCCAATATATTTTTATTATTGCTCTGTCCTCCAGTTTCAAGTTGTAAACCTTAAACAGTATTAAAGCACTTCAAATTTGAAAATCATATAAAAATTATTTTCGCACTTACCGCTCATTAAAGCGATTATTCAAACATCCAACAAAATGATTAAATGTTTAACAATTAAGATAAAATTTATATTAAATAATTATATACAATGGATTCTATGGCGCTGTCAATTTGTTGCACACTTAGTGTACAAATGTGTCTAGATACCTGTATAAATGTGTCTAGATACCTGTATAAATGTGTCTAGATACCTGTATAAATGTGTCTAGATACCTGTATAAATGTGTCTGGCAAACAGATACAATTGCGTAGCAGTCAAAAAGTCTTCTACATCAATATTACTCCAAATCTGCTCAGGAATTGCCATCAGAATTTTGATTTGAATCGCTATACTATGGACTTGGCGACTGACGATAGGTCTGTAAAAATATACAATGAATCAAATTGTTGTGAAAATAATAGACGATTTTAATATTCAAATCCAATTAAAGTAACGTTAAGTGTAAACAAACTTTATTATTATAAGCTTATTTATGCACACAGAACTAAAAAGATGGATTACAATTCAATAACTCTTAAAAGGCATTTTATACAATTGATTTGTATTTGGTGAAAATAGTTACTGAGGTATTCGAAAAGATGAAAGTCGTGAAGTAAAATGGGTCCTCTTTAGATAATCAGCGCTTGTTGTTTGTCTTTCATTAAAGCTCTAAATTTATTGTTTCTAATAATAGTAAGACGTCTACTACCCTCTTCAACAATAATACTCATGTTTATGATCACAAACTTTTCGAACCAACAATCGCAACAACCTAATATAATCATATTTGATGAGAACTGATTTATAAATAATACTTTAAAATAAACATTACTTTTCAACATTTTGTGGAGTGAAATCAGTTTTGAATCCAATTAAATGAGTGTCGTGCAAGTTACGGCAGGTCAAAGTCATGTTTTCTATATGTTTAATGCAGTTCTGAGAGGTAGATTTCATGTCTCCTATTGTGTCAGCAGCTTCGATAAGGTCCCTATATCTTTCACTGCAATCAAAAAATTATAATAAAGTAAACAAAGAAGATAATTTATATTTGAATTAATTTAAAATGTAAAATACATAGTCTCACCCGACCATAACCCTCAATTCCTCCCGCTTCCTTTCGATCTCGTGAAGTAGTTTCTTTTGAGTGTCATCAATTTCACTGATCGTGTGTTCTTGAAATAAGACATCTGGATCTATATTCAGTAATTGCTTTGCCGGCATTTCAGTAAAATTTCTACGAATTGTATGTTTTGACAATTCGACACTTTTATTGTTATGACACTGACAGTTATCGTAGAGTTGGCATAATTCTCTGAGTAATTTTTATGGTTGTTAAAAATTGTATGTACGTAAGTACCATAACAGAATTTTCAGAATATGAACTAATTGTGGGCGATTTCAATAAAATCGAGGGTTTTATTGTTTTCCGTTTTTTTTATTGGTTTTCAATGAATTGAAAACAAGTCAATAAAATCGATGATTGATTTGAATATGCATAGTTGTTTTTAGATACATATCTAGAGGGAAAAAATTAGATGAGTCAGAAAATAAAATAAAATGTCATAATTTTTTATTTTTTTATTAAGGTACAGATACACATGCTTATTAGTGGCATGCTCATAAATCAACCGGTGGTTGTATGGCTAAAGCCATGTACTCACTAGGGGACAAATCGCGAAACATTCCGCGTGGCATGTGTGTAATGAAGTGTAAATAGATACCGCAGCTGTCATCATAACCTCATCGGGTGACATTTCCGCGACAAGATATGTGAGTCCCGGTGTGTACACGTCAAATGATCGTGTCATTGTCCCCGAAACATGAACGTAGATGTTCATGCGACATGCCGCGCGGAATGCTGCGCTATTTGTCCCCTAGTCAATACATGGCTTAACACGACGTATACAAATATCAAAATTATTATTATGTGTGACATCTAGGAAATGAAGTTTCTACTACCGAAATGTTCATGTTATACTGAATTGATATGAATAATAAAAAGCTTCGGGCTCTCGATAATAGATGTCAGTGTCGTATTTAAAAATCAATAATAATAATAATTCGAGTGCGCGAAAATGAAATATTTATTTTACGTATTTTTTTTGAGTTTAGTAGGGTATAATTTCCTGAAAAGAAATATGTTTTTCTTTTTTTTTATCGGGACGTTTAAAACAAACAGAAGTCATAACAACAAAATGGAATATATTTTTTTGTCAGATAAACTGAATGCAACTTTTTAAAAATTAAACTACCCAATTTTTTCTTGCATCTTATTCATACCTACTCTGTGAATAATATGTTATATATAATATGTATTGTGTATCGTAACATCAGTATCCTTTAGATTCTAAAGTTTAGAATACGTTCCCTTTGGTCATGGCGAAGGTAAAAACATATACGAGTAGGTAGGTACACAGGTATAACCGGAATTAAACTTTGGTACGATCATCTCATTGTGTTCAATCTTTTACTTTTAAATAAGAGGGAAATTAATTATTTCGCACGGTTATAATAACCTCTCGGCGGTTGACCTAAATTTGCCATTTAACAGTTAAATATTAAAAAATGATTTAAAAGGATAAATTATTCTTATAAATTACGTATAAAAAATATTTTAAAAATTAATGGCTCGTGGAGGACTCGAACCTCCAACCTTCGTATTTTGATTAGTCTGACGCTCTAACCTATTGAGCTAACGAGCCGTTACCGAATGCAGTGATATTAACGTATAAAAGTAAAACATTTTTCATTAATTTGAGAAAATTAATGAACTTTGTAGGTACTGTATCGAAACTGGTAGTAGAATGCCACCAGTATAAATTGACGTGCGAGGGAGGGCGTCCCTGTCGCGTAACAGAAGTTGCCCGGGTGTAAATTTATTACACAATACATAATATACAGAATTATACATTGTACCGGTACATTGACAAATATATTTTATGATATTATAATAGAAATTTGGTCGGGCAACACTAAGGAAACAAACCAGTAATGGTGGCCGCTCTATCTAGAGTCCTGTCAGACGACAATATTGGTCCATTATTTGGTTTTTCAGCTTCGCAAAACTTTAAAACTACATTGACAGTTGTTCTTGTACCAGCTGCAAGGTGTTGCAAGACTGTTTTGGACATAATTCAGTGTATATTGGAAATCAAGATGTCACAGCTCACGCGCAAATATGAGACTGAACAGGTATGAAGAACTGCGCAAGTCTTGAGAACTGCACCGGTCTAGAGGATCGCACAGGTCTGGGGACCTGCACAGGTCTGGAAACCTGCACAGGTCTGGCCAGAGTAATCCAATTTCAATTCTCCTCTGATTTGGAAACCTGTACAAGTGAGCACCGAACACATTCCAGTCTGTACACCTGCGCAGGTAAGAATAATCGATTTTCAATTCTTCTCCTGTCACCTGTACAGATTTACAGACCTCTATAGATAGTTGTTTAAAGTTAAAACAATAATTTAGAAAAATGAGGTGTGAAATATGTAAGATAATGCATAATTTAGAAAAAGGAGATGTGAAATACATACAAGTATAAACAAATAGGTATAATTATTTATTTGTGATTGCATTATGAATTCAGGACGGCGTGTAGAGATTTTAGTAGCGAATCTTTATATTGTGCTAAACTGGATTTAAAAATATCAGAGATATGCGCATAGGTGTAATGTTGAAAGAAAGCTTTAATTGGGTAGGCGTGTTAAAATTATTGTTTGTGGTAACATTTATATTTGGCGTCTTCTGTATTGTCTGATATATATATCATAGGCCTGCTCTCTATTGTGTGTTAAACTCGCCGAACTACCTACACGTATTATGCTATTAAAGGAACTTCGTCCAGTAAAAAAGGTGTTTGTTAATTTATTATTAAAAACAGCTCAGTAATCTTAAAGGAACACTAACAGAATATAAAAGTTTGTAGACAAGAATTAAAAAGGTTTCGTACAATCCTAGATTATATTATTTATCCAAGATGACACATAATTTAAAATAATCAACATTTTTACTATCTACTTTGAATTGGGAGTGAGTGAATATTTCGTATGACCGTCGGGCTGCCGGCCGCGAAATGATTTTGATTGGTCGAAACTGACGCCCGACGTATTCTACGCCAACCGCTAGTCAGGACTTAAACCTTTTATAAATCTGGCCAGTGACAGTTGGAAAGCGCGTGTGCCGGTGTCTTTTCTACAAAGAATTGGCATTCCTTTTTCGTGTGGTATCCGAATTCGACGAAGACGTATTAGTTCACATCAGCCTTTCGGAATAGACAGATCGATCTTTTCCGGATTCGACGAAGCCGGGAGAATTGGAGATTGAATCCGCACATGACATACTAGGAAAAAACTGTAAGTACAATTTGTCAGCTGTGGACGTAGTTAGCTTTGGCCTCGTGTATTTCGCGCATCAGGAGATCAATCATTATTGGCCGAGATTGGGAAGGAAAATATTTATTTCCTAATCCCGATCCGCGTGTGGTGGTGGAGATTCCGTCCGCTATCGCAAAGTCCTCAATTCATATTTATTGGTGATTTTAGGTATTGTTAAATTTAAATTATCTAACCTCTTGTATTTATTCCGTGTGAAACTACTCTATTTAAAGCAAAGATATATATATATTTTTTAAATAAGAACAGTAACAATCCGAGCACCAGAGGAACGTTTACCGAAGAGTAAAACCATTTAAGACTATGTCTCAATTCAAAAGCTTGCTGGCTTACAATTTTTTAACTATAGCCTTTTGAAGATTTCGGCTTGGTCTTACTTGATACTGTTCTTACCTGTTTTGTTTATTTACTCCATACGTAGGTACCTACCTACAATGTATCAGTGTAATTAAACATTTACATGTTCAAAGAAGAAAACATTTGAGAGAGACACACGTGGATCATCATTCGTTAGATATATTTATTTATTTACTTTACTTAATAAAAGAGACAGAGTTACAAGTACGGATAAAAATACTACAGTTACACAATAATGTAATATAAACTTTCGTGCAAAGATTGTACAGCCTTTTATATTGGAAAAACCGGTCGAAATTTTAATGTAAGAGTTAAGGAGCATTTGAAATGTCTAAATAATCATGGTTTTTCTGAATTTGCAAATCATTTATTAGAAAATGATCACCGTTTTAATAAAAATTTAGGACTTTCTATTTTACACATAAATAATTTTGGTCTGAAATTGAATAATTTAGAATCATTAGAAATTAGTAAAGCATGTAAAAGTAAACAAAATGTTATTAATAATCAGTTGAATTTTACTACTAGTCCAATTTTGAAAATTTTGCCAATAATTTTGTGTAATCAAGAACTTTAGCAATAATATTCAAAAATATTTTTTAAATAATTAAAAAAAATTATAAATGTCAAAATATGTTAAATATTTTGACATTTATAAAATACCCTCTTAATTACACCTACATGTTTTTCCGAAACATATAAGTAGATGAAAACAAATAATAAAATAAATTTTTAAAATGCCAATCTATAAAGTTGCTCAACCAATTGATAAAATGATTTTGTATAGATTGTAGACGTCGAGAGCTGATCGCTTATTTTTTAAGGTCACATAGTTTATGTCAGTGAGGGAATCGGTACAGTTCTGCCGGGATATTTGATTTATTAAAGAGTTAAGGTTGTTATCACGGTCGTTAGACATATTCAACTGTAATTTCGGATATTTTATACGCACCGATTTATTACCGAGAAGCGAATCTCGACGTTTCGTTGGATGGTTATCCAACGTCATCAGGAGGACGACCTTTACCCGCGGAGGTGGAGGTCGGACTGATTATAGGTGCTGCTTTCTAGGGCGTAAATTGTATGCACTTTGTTGTGGAGTGTTCTCTTCTTCTACAATAGAGGTCGCCAGTGTGCATATGTACTAGTTACGTCGGCGGATTTTACTGCGACTTCTCTCAAGGGTCCGACCTCCACCTCCGCGGGTAAAGGTCGTCCTCCTGATGACGTTGGATAAACATCCAACGAAACGTCGAGATTCGCTTCTCGGTAATACATATGGTGCGTATAAAATATCCGAAATTACAGTTAAATATTTGAATTATATTGAAAAAATATATATAGTATTCTCAAAAATTGGTCGGATAACCAAAATCTGCGCGTTTTAAAATATAGATATGACTCCCCTCCGAATCGTCCACGCTCGGCGTGATTAATGGGGGAAGGTCATTTATTCATTTGTGAATCTGGCATTTTGAGCATGTGGTTTGATGGGCACTTTTGAAAATGAAGTCATTTCATATCGGGAATTAGCTCTCTTACCGTCGCAGCGGGGTCCCGGCGCGGCTGGCCGCGGGTTATTTAGAATGGGGGCCCCGCGCTATTTGCATATCGATATTGATTTGATTTTTGACAGCCCCGAGCGGAACTCTATGGGGTGGGTTTTCGAGGTATTCTGATAATGGTTTCGCCATCGCTCTTCGATTATTGCCCGCTTAAAAATGAAGATTTTGTTACCTGCAAACCACCCGGAGAGTAAAATTAATAGAATATTTTGTAAACAAATCGGCGCGATTCTACATAATTATGACTGTCAATTCAATACGGGACAAATAAATCGAAAAGTTACGTAGAGATAATTTGTAGTTGTTTATTTCACTTCGTATTTTTTTTTGTTATTATAATTATTATTTCTAAAAAATATTTTTACTCTATATTTTTTTCATTGAATTAATATTTATTGTTTTATTTATTCTTTTATAATTTATTATATTGCCTATTAAACCGCCTATTATATAAAATTACTATTTTTAAATTTTATTTCATTTATGTATATTGTGTAAAATTATTATTTATATTTCTAATTCATCGAATTACTGTTATTGTTTTATTGTCTCCTTGAATTCTATTTTTATATTGTTCTTGATTGTGTTTCTAAATAATTTATGTTCACATTTGTATTTTTTTTATATATTATTTCTATTATCTATTGTTTATCAACTTTGTACAAATTATAAAGTAAAAGTAAATACATGTAAATAAATAAATAAATAAAAATCTACCTATAGAAGTAAGACATTCATTATGACTATTGGTCCTACGACCTCTGGTGATAATTTTTAAGATTTTCTGTATTACCATTTCTTTCTAACAGAAAAAAGCATAAACATCAGATGACCGTAAATATTACGTACCTATAGTGTGAAATATCCTTTAAGGTTTTTCCAAGTTCAGTGCCAAATGACTGACAAATTTATGTCCATCATCAGTGAAGTGGGACAAAAGTAAAACAAAAGCTCTCTTGTCAGCTCTACACTTTCGCCATCTAGATTGGCATTATTTTAATGCAAAAGCGGTCTCCTCGCTACTCCGCAGGCGAAGCAACAGCACGTTCAATCAAATAAATCAAGGGCAACAGATTTTGCAGGGATTTCGGATAGAACGGTTGGATACACACTGCAGAATAGCCCAGAAAACTCACATAATATTCCGAATTTTCATGAAAATATGAGAAAATTTTCAATTATGTACAGGTACCTATTGATGAAACGAATATCTTAAGTATCTACCTATTCATAAAAGGAATTCCTTTACAAACCTTACAAACCAAAACAAACTACAAAACAAAAAAACAAACAAAAACAGGTACCTATTGATGAAACGAATATCTTAAGTATCTACCTATTCATAAAAGGAATTCCTTTATAAACATTAATTTAAATTCAGCACTTTCTCTCACAGCTTCTTCTGCTTTTTATCACCATTTTTCCATTCACCAAAGAAAAGTTTCAAATTCAAATTAATTCCTTAAGTTACATTTTTTCTAAAAACATAGATGTATATTTCTAACATGACACAAATCAAAATATTTAATCAAATAATAAATTACCAAACCAATTTTAGAAATGAAGAAAATTCCTCCACTTTTGTGAGTTTTTGTACTTATATAAAACTGTATAGCCCTGTAAACGCTCAGTAAAGACTTCCACACCAATTTCCCTTATAAATAGCTCTTCTTTATGAGACACCTATATCTAATAAAAAATGAAATATTTTTCATTATTTCTGTAGTATTAGTTTCCGCAGACTTTTTGCCCGACTCAGTCTCCAGCAGCGAGCGGCTAGCAGCGCGGCAGGTTACCCGGTAATGACGGTGCGCGCACTCGAGCCGTAATGGAGGCAGCACTACAGCTGGAGTGTTAAATGGATGTCTCCAGCACTTGTCACTCTTGTTTCCATCTGCACGGAGCGCAGGGCTGCCGGCTGCGGTAGAGGGCCATGTTTTCACATTTGTTTGAAAAAAATAATGTCACAATGTTTGCGACTCCGCCGTGCCGAGGATTGGGATCTAAGAGAATGGATGGACACCCACCGCATTCCCAGGACCGTTTTGTGAGCAAAAGCTAAGGGCCATCTCCGTGTCACGTCATTTAAAGGGCGACGTGACCCGGAGAGGCCCGTTATAGTCCATTCACTGTACCTCCTCCACATAACACAATTTAATAGAAATTATCAAAGAAAAGGAAAAGCATAAAATAAAGGTAAAAGAACAAATCAGTAGGTAAGATAATTTATAGCAAGCATAGAAATAAAAAGATAATTAAAAAAGTAACTCATAAAAACCGAGTTTTTATTATATTCCCTTTCTTTGTAAAATATAGCAACAATTAAAGACGAATTAAAACATATAACATAACTTAGAGTAATTTAATATATTTCTAAAATGTCAGATGTTTTGAGCTTTGATAAGACACTTCATGCTTTGAAGATTAAATTCTAAAAATATTTGTCAGTCAATTTAGATTTTCGAAATTCGTAGTGAAGTACCTATTATGTATACCGACGGAGTAATTCAAATTTAGAAAGTATTCCGCGACGATATCGGGCCGCCTTTGCTAGTAAGCAAACTTTTCTAATGATTTCAATTTGAAAAAACCAATAAAATTTCTAAAAATCCGAAATTATACTATAATTATTATTTTTTTAACGAAAATTTGATAGATCTTCTTGATCGTCGCCACGAGTCTACTTGCCAAGTTCCAGCTCGATTAGATCACGGGAAAAGGGTTAAAAATCGATCCAAAGTTTTTTCACCCGGCAAGCAAACAGACGCGACGAGTTAATATAAAGGGAGTAAAAAATAGCAATAGCTCATGGTGTACCTACATATAGAATTTGCGTGGGAAGGATAGTGAGTAGACGTCAAGGTGAAGGATACACTTCCTAATAGAGAAGGACAGTACAAGGATTCTAAGAAAATGAAGGAAAAGAGAAGGAAGAACCTAACCTAGGAGAGGGAATTGGGTCGTAGCCACAGACCATAAAAGTATATAGACTAAAAGATATTTCCTGGTTCGCGTTTTGATTCCACGTTTGGTTCTACTACGTTTAAATTGTTTTTTTATTTTTATTTTTATTTAGAAAAAATATGAGAGACTCGAAGGGTCTATGAAAATTTCATTTTCATGTACATATATCGAAATTTGGATACTCAAAGTAAATTTATATGAAATTATATTTTTATTTGTAATTATGTATGTCACTTATTTTTTAGGCTAGTTGTCTACATCTGTGTACATCTCAGTATGTTTGTCACTTCTTTTTGTATCTATGAATATTCAGTTGTTTTGTTTGTAAGTCGTTATATAATTTTATTTTTTTTATTTTGGGAAACATACAGTACAATGTAATACAACATGACCAGTAAAGTTTCCTCGAAGCTGATAAAAAAACTAAGTAAATAAATGATAAAGAATATGTGATAAAAGTTTAAATTATGATTTAAATTATGATAGGTAACCATTTCAATTGTTCTTGTGTGATGTTGATGTGTTTCTTGTATTTTCTGCAATTTAATGTCCCTGTCTTTAAAATCACCATTTGCTAGTTTGTGTATTATTTTTAGGGTTTTAAACTTCGTTATGTTATTTATGTTGAGTTAATTGTTATGTCATGTCAAAAACTTACTACAAGCTTGTAAATTAATTGTAACCTAGCCTAACCAAATCTCTTTCTCTAGGCGAGGATCGGAAAAATATATAGACATGAACTAATTGACATTTTCTGGTTCTCGTTTTCGTTTCACGTATGGTTCCAGTACATTTGACTGGTTTAAAAAAATTCTACGAGCTTGTAAATTTTGAAACAAGTATGAAAAGTCAAAAAAGTCTTAAAAATTAGAATGTCTTACTAAGTAAGTCGCGCATTTTTACAAAATGACGTAATTACTTGAAGAGGCTCGCTTCGAAACGAAAAAAAATAGAAAAATTCGCAAGAGTAAATACTTTAACTGTATTATAAACGTGCTGCGATTATATTCATGTCCAGTGTCTTCGGTGATTGTATCTTTAAGTTTTTCATTTGTCTCCCACCGCTTGAATTTCGTGACAATGTTTTGGATTTGCTTGAAGGTAAGATAAAGTCAACGTTGACCAGAATAGCCTCGCTTACCGTATCAAATATTATAATTAAAATGCGGCGCAGTCAACCCTACACACAGAATCACCCTCTCCGAGCAGGAATTGTGAAGAACTTCTTCGGTCGCCTCGTGGAGTGGAAGATCACAGATGTCATACAGTGTCATCAAACATCCATTTGCCTTTCTACGAGATGCGCGCAGCAATTAGATAGGGGGGGTTTGGACACGTACCTATTTGTATAATATTATTTAACATAGTACCTATTTATATTATATTATATAATACTGTCACGGGGTCGTGGATGTGGGAGGCAAATGAAACACTTACTTTTTTTAAAATTTTTTATTCAATACGCACAAGGCACATATTTAATTGGAGCACTGTTCTTTAATACACGTTAAATGTTTCTAGAATATTTTACACAATAATTTCGTTTTAGAATCTTCGCTGCACTTTTTTTCTATCGCTAAGTAAATCTGCTTCCTTTCGCATGTAAATACTCGCGCCGAATATCTGTCATATATGCGCTTGACACACTGAATTGTCTGTGAACTTACTGTGTTGCACTTTTCAAAACGATAAACTTGTTCGCCGTGCGCGCGCTCGCCCCTTTATACAAAACATGTTGATTTCGCGATGCCTCGAGAATGTTTTGCACATTTCTAGTGGTTCCTCCATAGTTTCACTGCGATAATGGATCATTCGAGAAACTTCTATAGTGTGTAATTCCTTTCGATTCTTCTATCTTGTACAAATATGATGTTTTGTACGTATCGTCACAATGTATATATAAGCGCACACCTACGTTAGTTATTTTTAAAGGTTGTTCTCCACTCTTATGGTGCTCGTAAATTGATTAAACTTTATTCTTTCGTCTCAAAGATCTGTGAAAAATCAATATAAATAAATCATACTTCATAATAGTTACTTATCTTCGAGATTAAGTCTCATTCGTGTGTACGGTTAGAAGGAAAGAAAATCATGCCTTTGAAATGTGGTGTTGGTGTCGTTCTCCGCAAGAAAAGAAACATGCAGGAAAAGAATGGAGAAGGAAGAGATAGGTGATGATAATTAAGAATGTATAAGGACATAGGACAAGGAGCCGATCATCAACAAGATACAATGAAATTATAATACTTTCTCTAAACTTTCTATGAAATTTTATGGCTCTGTATTATAATTTGTGGCCTGGGACAGATAGATAGTAAGAAAAACAGTATTATTAAAAATGATTTTTTGGGGTTTGGATTCACCGTACCGATGGCTCAGCAATATAAAATCCTATCTAAATTTTAAATTCGAAGTTTATTTTCAGCTAACTAAAAGATATAAGAAAACCAAATGTTACTAGAATAAATGGCATTTATGTTTTTGTCAGCTGATGACAGATTTTCTACTTTTAAACATGGAACTCGTGATATTCGTTTTAGATTATTATACTACTTATTGTTCATGGAATTATACATCTTTTGTTTCGGATAGAACCGTTTATTTAATTTAAACATGAGTGCAGATAGATATAGACTTGTTCAGTTGCTCCGTAAAAGTTTGGAACTACTAAATGCTCCAATTATTCAGATTTATGAAATCTTAAGTGTGTAATGCGCAAGGTCACCAAAGGTTAGGTGGGCGGAGCCAAAGGTGACGGGTGGCCAATGAGCGTCGCGACGCCGACGCCGGAAGTGCGACTGGCGTGACCCCGCGACCCCTCCCACTGCGTCTATACACACCCACCCACCTACCTCTGCTGGGAGGTTCAGGAAAATTGTATAAATACAATCTTGAAGACAACGCAGAGTTTTACACGTCCATAGATATTAAAAATTAAGACTTCCTAGATAGCCGAGGGTGCATTTTACGTATTATGTATAACAGTAACTAGCAGTTGAAAGTATAATTTATTACTGAATAACGGGAGATGTAAGCGTTTTCTCTTAAAAAATACATTCAGTCAGAGCCTCGAAATATATACATATTTTTAATTTACAAAAAAGTTTAGGCAATCTTGACAATTGAAATTTTTATTTTTTTATTACTACATTAGGTTAGTAGCCAATTATCCAAAACAATATAAAATTATTTAATAATTGTTTAGATTAAATTACTGTAACTTCAAATATCTCAATTGAGTTGAGTATGACTTAAGATGTTTTTTTTTTTAAATTTTAGCATATAATAAAAAATACATTAATCTATCCG
Organism: Agrypnia vestita; assembly: GCA_016648135.1. Lineage (NCBI taxonomy): Eukaryota > Metazoa > Arthropoda > Insecta > Trichoptera > Phryganeidae > Agrypnia > Agrypnia vestita. The sequence continues at coordinate 21,668 of JADDOH010000522.1, forward strand.
CGATTCTTACATTTGAGGGATATAAAAGCAAAGGCGGCAATATCCTAAAAAATTTAATGCAGTCATCGAGAATTATTGATTTAGAATGTACTGAAGTCAAGATTTTATAGGAAATACAGCCTATACATTTATAGGAAACATGATTTTGGAAGGAATAGATACATAAGATCTCTAGAATTCAGAACATTATAAATTCTTATTCCTCGGTGACTGCATTCAAAACATTTTTTAATTTTTTTAATATCAATTTTTATATATATGCTGCCTTTTTTTTATATCCCTCATTTAAGGTATTTCTCGTAATACAATTTTCTAAATACCTTATTTTATGTCACTTTGAGAGTTACCAATAACCCAGATTAGAGATTGTTGAGTAGGATAAATTCATATGATTCTGGTACCTACTGTGTATTTTTTTGTAATGGTAATAAAGTTTAATAGTTGAGATTTAAAAAATGTCATATCTATTGTTTTAATGTTTTTCTAACTATTAAACCACGACATTTTTCTACACGTTTATAGAAAATAGGAAAGTTATTAAATATAGCTTTATCTTAAATAAATTAATGGTAGGTGGTGTCCAGCTTCGTTGAAGTGTATTTAAGTTTACATATAATTTTATAAAACACAGGCATAATGTTAGGTCACTGAGGTGCAGTGGCAGATTTTTTAAAAGATAACAAATACATTAATAAAATAGCAATCTTTAGAACAATGGTCATTACAGATAAGACGCTGGCTCCTCACATCGAAGGTTCCGGGTTCGATTCCGGTGAGTTCAGAATAAATTTATTTGATTTACTCAAGCCTGGGTTTTTACCATAGTTTTTACCATATACAATATGATGAAGTTATCTTTTGTATCCACATAAAAAAGGGTCTATGTACTTATGTCGGTCCATATTTTGAATATAATCTATTTCATGGAATTTATTTTTGATTAATTGTAATATTAAACGATAATTATACATAATAGGGGTGCAACCACTTTCTCCCACGAATACTAATATATTCTATTGGCCCGTTAAAAATGTACATCTATTAACATAACAGCATGAATCAAGACATCAATAATTGAATCCCATTTTACACGGTTAATAAAAAAATTCTTGTCATTATTAAAATCAATCGGTTCGTATAAGGGCAACATAAATAAATAATATATCACAAAAAACTCCCTTCCTTTATGTTAAAAAAAGAATGCCGTAATCACCCTCATGAATTTCAATTATTAAAATAATGTGGGCGACTCGACGTCGAAACGACGACGAACTTTCGCCCGGCTCTGCGCCGTGTGCAGTATGGTAATAAGTACGAGAGTCGCGCAAACTTTTCGACTTTTAAAAAAGTTTTTTTTTCCCAGGAAACGCAATAATATCGCATTTCTGTTCTTACACGCGCCATTTAAAAAGACCGCTCCGGAAGTGGAGCGCTGCGGTGAAATGGGGATTCCAAATTCAATTTTTAAACGTCATTGGAACGTGAAAAAAACGCGGGAAGAAAACGGATTTGGGGACTTTTATTTTAAATTGTTGCGCTGATTTTGCGGAGATTCGCTCGAAGGGGTCTCGTAATTTGGAGGGTACACACATTCACGGGTAGGTGGATTGGTACACATTTTTTTTTCATTTAGTTCCATTGAACAATATGTCTCTATTGTATATGTATTCAATGTTCGGTATGGTAGTCAGAAGTAGGCCGCTATCGGAATGGAATAACTTTCGTTTTTTCAAGAGTGCCCATCGGTTACAGTAATTGATTCTACGAATTTTATTTGCTGATTTATAACAAAACTTTTTACGGCGGGTTTTCATTTTATTGTCATTTGACGGGTTGTAAAGATCAGGCTGGCGGTAATATGTTAGGTCAAAGAAGTTGGTTGTGAATCAATTAAATAATACATTCGAACTAACTGTTTTTTAATGCGCAGATTTGGTAACTTCACAAAAACAGGTTCTTTTAAGATATTTAGTTCTATAATTTACAAGTTAAGATTGTTACAAGGTAAATTACGTGCGAAGAGAAAGAGAGAGAGACGGAAAAAAAGATGCAAAAACGTGTGCACGCGTCATTACCAGAGAACGGAATCAGCGCATCGTTCTGCGCCTCTACCGTAGATTGTCGATAACGCTCTTCACTGGCAGTTCAGAGTTGCCATTATAAGTTTCCGGAACAATTCCTTATTTTATTGTGTGTGTGTTTATTATGTGTGTGTTTATTGTGTGTATTATTTATATTTTTTCTACCATAATTATACACCACAGTTTTCGGTAACAAGTTATCTTCCTAATTTTATAAAATCTTTTTACATTGTATTTAAAATTTATGTTAACACGCCGAGCTTTGCAAGTCATTTTGAGCCGCGAGTAAGATTACACGTATTTTTAGACCTTGCAGAGTCGGGAACAATAACAATATCAAATATTTAAAGCATAGTTTGTGGATAAAAAGTACTTTTTAATTCAATCATACTCCTATCCGATGCGGTTCCCCCACGTTAAATATGATTGATAATTAAAGGGTTATTGTCATATTATAACTATTTATCAAACTATCCTTAACGACCGATTTAAAATCTGTGTGTTAAAAACTAAAATAAAATAATAATAACTAATGTCTGATAACTTATTTTATGGATAAGTAAATTTTCCATGCTATCTAAATAAATGCACAATTTACACAAGACTTATGTCCAAAATTTTTCAAAATCTTAAACGGTTAGTATGATGATATATAACGGTCATAGAAATATTAGTATGGCGAATCCCTGGAATGGAAAAACAGTTCCTGGTTTGTATTTTGGTGGTAACCAAATATTCTCCCCTAATCTAAAGATAATAAGTTTAATATTTTATCTCAATAAAAATAGATATGTACGCGTAAACTTTCTACGAGAAATGTTAAATATCATCAAGTGAAATTTGACGAAGAGTACAATGTTATATAAAAGCGGTCAAGACACGATTATTGAGATAACACAAAGCAATGAATAGACCTAATTTTTTCAATAGATATTTTATTATGTGCGTCTATCTTATTGATTTAAAAATAATTGAATTTAAAAAAAAAAAAAATTAAATTGTATTTTTAAGAACACTGTCTTTGTTTGCGTTAAGGGATGAAAAATAAAAAAGGAAATGAATTCAAATTTGCTTGGCATGTACATTCCTTGGGGTGACCTCTCTGAGCAAACATGAGTAAGTAGATCGTATCACGGACGAATTGTTGCCAGGGGGTTCCTAAAATGAGATAGATGAGGAAGATCGGACACTGCTTACCATTTTTTGGTGCTTTATAAAAATACAGCTTGGAAAATGTCCCTATCTTAAATCATTTTGAAGACTTTTTTATGATTGTATTTTAATGCATAACCTTACGTCACTGGGAAGTTAGGTATGTATGTAAAATAATAGACGGTATTACAGATTCAATAAATAGAAATGATAAAACATCGGCAACTATATATTTTTTTCAGAATATTTGAGTATGGTCAAAATTTTCAAGAATATTATCAAGATATATTATAGATGTCTCATAGAGAATAACTTTTATTTTTATATGGGAAAGTAGGTATGGAAGTTTTTTTGGCTTACGACCTATCGTACGGTTGACTTGAGTAATCACATTCCACAATGTAACATTCACCAATTCCACCCACGATGGACTACATCTAGGAAATTATATATATTTTTAAATTACACACCTTTTTTTCGTTTGTGAGTTGTATTTTTACTATCGCTACATGTAGTCGTAGCTTTGTCTCTATGAGACATCTATAATATATCTTGATAATATGTTTTTTTCGTTGAAAAAAATCCTTATATCTTTGATTAATTTTCATAAAGAATTCAAATAAGAACAGTTGATTAATTTCACTTGCATGTATTATAGTAGATACTGCTGACATACAAACAACTCTGCGGGTTACCTTATTAATTTACCAGTAATCGAAGGCCAAAAGCTTGGCTGAAGACCTCTAAAGATCGTAGAATGTGATTTCTGAATACTTTCTCACTGTCTAACATTTCAGAATAAATAGTTGTAAGTATCTATGGTTCAAGGGACATTTATCAACTATCGCTGTCAAATCGAACGGGTTTGAGTTTTCGTCTTTTTCTCTCCTTTTTCTCAAGGTCTCAGAGCTCATTTCCAGATGAAAACCTCATCACGATACTGAGATTTATCCAATTGTGTCTCATTCATTCTATGAGAAATGTCAATTACATCTGTCAGATGCCACCATGTCAAAATCGTCAAAGAAGGTAGCTTGTTGGTCTAGTGGTTAAGGGTCTCGTCTAGTATCCAATTGTTGGTGATTAGAGACCCATTTCAGAATTAAAAAAAAGCACGTTAGTCCTATTTTTTTAAGTCACGAGCATTTAGCATAATTTTAAAATAGTAAATTAATTAAAAATAAATTATAGAAGTTTCACAGAGGCGAAGCTATTTATATATAAGAAAAGTGGATGGAAGTTTATCATACGATGGCTCAGGGCTTACAATCTGTATGAGTTGACTTAAGTGATCACTCTATGCAGTGCAACGTTCACCAGATCCATCGTAAGAATATCCATACATTAACAATTTTTGAAAGTTCTATATACATGTTCAAATCAAGAACATTTCATATATTGCACGTGTCTCTCATAGAGACATCTGTTGTTATTTTTTTCATTAACAAGTTAGTATACATCAATTTTGCAACTGGTAATGATACCTCTATCATTACCAGTTTATTTTTCAAAGTGGAGTTTTTTAGAAATATTCCAAATTAACGTATATATGATATTCTCTGTGAGGCTTCTATAATTTATACTTAATTAATTAATCATTCCTCTGGGGACCAGTAACTGTGTTCTTAGAAAATACTCTTATATAAAAATATTTTTAAAATAGTAGGATTATTGATGTGACACGTATTCCGTATACGAATCTCTTTTTTTTCATTAAAAAAACATTATATAGTAGCAGTCACGACATGGTTGTTAAAGTAACACAAAACAATGAGAAAAGACTTCCGCTAAAATACATAAATATGCATAAATATTAAAGGTAACATTTGTCCCAGATATCTTTGAAAAAGTGATCGTTCATTACTCACAAACCTTTATAAAAATGGCTTCCCACCCAGGAATGCATCTGAAGGGAATAATAATACCTTCCAAGTTCTCACCCTTTACTGGTAAAGTGTTTTATCCAGATCCAGATCGTAAAAATAAATTGCATCTAGCTTACCTCAACTGCCCAATAAAATTATATTACCCAATATTTCTATACAATATTGCCAGCATTGAATGATTTCTGCATTAGCGTTCAGTTCGTCGATAAATAATATTGCATATCAATATATTTTTTATTTTAGATATATATATACGGTTTTAAAGCCTTTTACTTTAAATTTTGTACAAAATGGATAAACTAATGACAAATGTTAACATTAATTATTTAAAAATATAAACAAGAACACTATAAAGATAGACATATAAATGGAGAAGTAAAGGAAGAAAATAAAACAATAAAGTAAAATTTCAATGAAATTAAAAATAGAAATGGTAATTTTATAAAATAGGCGATTCAATAGGCAATATAATAAATTATAGTAGAAGAAATAAAACAAAAAATATCAATTCAATTAATAGAATATAGAATAAAAATATTTTTTAGAAATAATCATATTCAGTAAACAGGTTACCAAAAAAGTACATATATAGGTACTCGTATATATTGTATTTCTGCATTACCCTGCCATTAACAAAAATGATAATTGGGACCTTCTTGTAACTGTGCAAGGTATCATTCCAAATATGTATCTATTTCGGCAATATTATTATTATTTTTTATAGTTGGCCGAGTTTTAACATTTTTGTCACATCTGTTTTGAATTTGTCAGTGGTCATTTGTTTGGTCTGTTGTGGCAGGTCATAGTATAGTTTTATTCCGTTGCAAATTAGTCGGGATTGTCCTGTTTTTGTTTTGGCGTGTGTTATGTGATAGTTTTGAGCCATTTTAGTGTTGTGTTGATGTTTTTCTTTTTTTTTGTGTAATTTTATGTCTTCGTCTTGTATTTCGCCAATTGCTAATCTGTGAATGATTTTAAGTGTTTCGATTTTTGTATTGCTTTCGATGTTTAATTGTTGTGTTATATGGTATAAAGTTTCAGTTGGTGTCCGGTATTTCAGATCAAAGGCTATTTTTAGTATTTTGTTTTGCTGTCGTTGGAGTCTGTTTAGGTTAGTTTTGTTTCCGGTTCCCCAGAAGGGTATCAAATATCCTATTCTACTCTTGACATATGCCTGGTACATCAGAATTTTTACGGTCTTTGGTGTGATTTCATGTATTTTGTGGAATAGACTGGTCAGTTTAGTCAGTGAGTCAATTACTTTGTCTATTTGAAAAGTCCATTTGAGATGTCTGTCTATGTTGATTCCTAAGTATTTAGTATTTTCTAGTTCAGTGAGTGTTTCGTTATGTATTTTTATGTCCATTTTATGTGTTTTCCTTTTGGCCTCAAAGTTAATGTAGATACATTTATGGGCATTTAAGGTTAGAATATTTATTTTTGTCCATTCAGTTAATATGTCTATGTTTTGTTGATTTGTTTTGTGGTTTCTATGTCATTATTGTTTTCGTAAAATATTCCGAGGTCATCTGCATAGAGTATTATTCTTCTTTCTATTCCACTTACAGATTGTAGTAAAATTATCATACATGTATAATTTATACGATGTGTGATTACTTCTACTTTTAAATAAACACTAGTGGCTTTCAAAGTATTACCCTTGTGCATCTCTACGCTGACTTAGATGACCTTTCCATTTCTGTAGTCCTGAAACTCATTTTACGAAATATTTTTGAGTACATGTATTACTTTCTGTTGGATATCAGTTATATTAATATTAGAAAATTTTATCTTTTTTATATCAGTTATATTCAGAGCTGAGTCAGGTGATTTAGGTAGGATTTTGATTTGGCCAGAAAATACCTCACAGTGTGAATGTTTCAAATTTTTCTGAATTTCACTCAAACTCGTTTCATCTTTTTGCAAATTTGCTACAAACCCAAAAATTACTTAAAATTACCCAAAGATTTAAAGAATTGTCTGTATCATATTGTTGCAATACTGCTACAAACTGTTTCTATGTATAATAGTTTACCAAATGACCTTGCGCTGAAATACACACAGTTTATCGGTTGTATTTTTTTAAAGCGAAAATAATAAATTTCTATCAATTATAATTATGTTACCACAAAATAAATTTGCTACATTTGAAGAAGAAGTTAATAAATTTCTATTTGAATAAAAATACATATTTCCATAATACAAGATAAGTAATTTGATTAAATTAATATTTTTATATGCTATACAATATTTACTGAGTAAATAAAGCCATCAAAATATACAGTAGTATACAAGTACATGTTCACGGTCTTGCGAATTTGCTACAGACTTTTTTCTCACATTCTATTCTGCCATAAAAGGATAAAAAATATTTAAAAAAGAAAAATGAAACGGAGGGCTAAATTTTACGTCAATATACGAGTTAATTATATTCCCAATAGCTAATTAATAAATGATTTATTAGCTTAAAATAGTGGAAATAATTAATTCCTCTCTTTTAAGTCTACTTAAAAATGATGCCATAAGTTTACGAAAACCTATCGCTGCCTCAGCTTTATCAACTGCGGCGCGCAGAAATCATCTAAAGTACGTCCATAAGTCTGGAGAATGCATTCTAAATGCCACAAAAGTAAAATATACCTTGTGAAATGGATCATAAACTCCATAAAAGACACATAATGCGTTCTGAACCACCCTACTTCAATTGTAAAGAAACCCCTTGCCTTTATACGAATGCGAGATATTATAATAGGAGATACCATTTCGATATTTTCTTTGTGGATTTATTCCTGTTCCTCATATTTTCTTGTACGTTCTATTCTGTCATCTTCTGCCTGCTTGCATCACAAAAATCTAATGATTAATATAACTTTTGATATATAATTCCTTAGAACAATATGGTTTAATTAATAATTATGAGTGTAAGTAATGAACTATTAATCTTACTTATATATTTGTAGTATATATATACATACAATATAACAGAGCTAGTTCACAATACCTTGTAGGTAGTTCTAACCCAAATTATGAGTCGAAAGTGTCGCTTTATCAATATTCTAATATTTCTTTTTTTTTTAATATTTCTGAAATTTTGGACTATCTTTAACGTAACTTATATCGAAAAATTATAATACAAGTCAAATTAAAGGATTAAAATCTTACGTAACAAATATTTTCGAATTTCTGAAATGCAAACTTTGACTATTGATATTAAAACAATGTTGACTCACAAATCAGGCAGGAATCTACATAATATAATATTGTGGACTATATTTTTATATTATCTAAAAATTATTATCCAGAATTGATATTGTATTATTTTAGCCCAGCATCCCACTGGGTGCATTTTAAATCACCGATACGTGGCATTAATTCCGAATGACATCACCCGCATATTATTGAGTTTTTTTTTCAAAACTGGTAACACCGTGGACCCCTCACTAAAAAGTCGTCTAATGCGGCCATAACTTCGCTTTTATTCCGTTATTTTTCTCCTAAATTTCCCCATTCTCGGCCGATAAATAATATCGGGGCACCCCTGCCGGAAAAATCACCGCGGTATTAAATTCGATTTGATTTCTCCCCTAAATAATTTATTTTATTTTTAAAGGTCGACTAACAGTGAATATATGCGTTTACAAACCTACATTTTTCTCGTCGTCACTTTCTATAACGAAATCCAACGCAACGAGAAATTTATTTCGATGTGTGAGGAATAAAATTAATTTGTGTCAGTTTGAGTATTATGACGAGATGCTAAAAAAAATTAACGCACTGTCCAAACTCCTGTCACTTATCACAACACTATCGAAGAATCGAGAACGGCCTATAACAATCTAGGGCGATCTAAAACTTTCGGAGAACATCTATAAACGCCTAGAAGTGCCTGGTTCAGCCGAGAACCAACGAGAACCTTCTTCAAAGTACGAAAATATCAGCATTTCGGGTATAAATACGACGCCGGCCGCGGCGCAGTTGTTGTCGTGTTCACAGTTCATTCGGTGTAAAATCGTTCGCAAAGTACGCGCAAGACGACGCCCAGTGTAGCCAGTCGCGAGGAAATCGAAGCGATAAATATAGCGAATAATTGAGCGAAGTACCTATTTGGCGAAATAAATAAATCGGAGCGATTAATACGAGCGAGAACTGGATGGAATATTCTAGTGAATGTTAAATACGTGATACCTAGTGATAATAAAGTGTTTATTTACTAGTGATATACTGCAAAAAGTATAACTTAAAACTTTAGCAGTTTCCAGGATTTCATTATCAGTCATCTTAGTTCCCGCGTTCCAGAGAATTTCATTTCCATTCCTTCAGCTCCTCAGAAGCGAAGATGGCTTAATGTTTTATACTACTTAATCAATTCAATTAGATTTTTGTGACTGTTCTTAAGAAGAAGAAAATTCTCTTCCTATGTCTTCAATTCTACAGAATTATCTACAGAGGTGTAAAAATATATGATGAGATGCCAGAAAACATGAACAATATAAATAAGATGAATGAATTTAAGAACAAATGCTGTAATTATTGTAAAAATAGTATAGAATTGTAGAGCATAATATGTATTATTTATTATAGATTGTACCATAGATTGAATTAGATGTAAATGTAAATATGTAGGGTATTATGGACAGCATATTAGTAATAGATTTAAGAATTTAAAGTGTTTAATACTAGTTAATATACAAGTTGAAATATGACTTAAGAAATAAATACATGTGTGTATTGAATTGTTAGTCGTATTTACGTTTATGTGTGTAAGTGATTTGATTCTAAAAAAATGAATATTCACTTACATTTCGACATTACACTTGTCATTTTCTCATATCCTCTGCATCTTCATATCTCAACTTCTCCAATAATCTTATCTTATCCGAGGGTGTTTCTCTATATGCTCAAGATCTCATATGGGCACTGCACACTCTGCCCGACACCGAAATAAACTTGATTATTTTTTATTAATGCAAGATTTGTCATTGATGTGCCGAGTGGGTACAGATGTAATGTGATACAATCAATTACAATAACGTCGCATTAAGTATTGACATTAATGAGCGACGCTGCGGGTCATCGCGACCTAACTTGCACACCCATTGTCATCACCCCTTTCATATTATATTACATTGTTGACGACCAAAATAATTTCTAGCGATTTATTGTGCACCTAAAGTGGGATAATTCTACTACCAGTAGTACAATGATTCGTCTGTACGTCTGTAAATCCAATTTCGCCCTCATTCTTAGTCAGAAGATATCATATTAAAGTGACACAAACTAAACAATTAATAAATTATCAAACCTACGATTTTTTTCTTCAATAATATCTTAAATTTCTTTAAATCATTTCATAATTTGTCAGTTCCTTTACTTACAATTTGTTTAAAAAAAACACTGTTTGAAATTTTTTTGCATACTTGACAACCTTTTTAGTTCAATAAATTAAAATAATACATATAATTATTTTAAAGTAAATACTAGAAAAATCTCAAAATTATTCTAATTTCCTGATTTCAGCTTTTTGATCAAGGCACTGCGTATTGTGTGCGTCTTGATTAAATGACTGAAATCTGGAATGTCGACCAAGATTTTGAATTTTTGTTTTATTTTAAAATAATAATATATATTCTTTTAGTTTATTGAAGATAAAAAAATGTCAACTTTATAATAAGGGTTGGAAAATACCACACAAAAATAAAACATTCATTAAAAACAGTGAACAAATTAACAAATTTTGTAAAATTAAAGATATTCGTATTTCTCATCTCATTTCATCTTCTTCCCCTTGTCTTATTCGGGTCGGAGATCCATTGCATCGACAAGGCGCCTCCATTTGTTCCTGTCTTGCGCTGATTGTGCGGCCTCCGTCCATTGTAGTCCCATCCTCTTCTCACATAGATTCTGAAGATGCCTCGCCCAACTGTGTCTGAGGCGACCCACTGGACGTCTTCCCTCAGGAATCGCTCTCAGTATTTTGCTAGGAATTTGGTCATCAGGCATTCTTAGTACGTGCCCAAGTCACCTCAGTTGCGATTTTTCTATGAAGAGCTACAGTGGTTCAATGTTTAGATCGTCTCGGATCGTGGCCCTTTTCTATAGTCATCACGTCTGTTTTTGAGGTTCATATTTTCTTTATGATATTTACTTTATAATACTATTGAAAAAAAATACATGTCACGAGTCTATATAATTCATATAATCACACAGTGGAGAAATTTTCTTCATTTTTAAAACATCGCTGGTTTGGTAATCTATTCATTGATTTTGTCATTTTGTCATAAAATACACATGGAACCTGACGAATAAATTCTAATATGATACGTTTCGATACAAAAATGTGATACAAAACTCAAGAGAAGATATGAGATACAATGATGAATTTCGCTCACGACAGCTGCATACATAGACTACTTCACACAGTAGCAAACCTAACCTTGTGTGCAGTTATCTGAGTGTTATCTGTTGTGTAGCTTAGAAGGAACGGTGACGAAGAGTATTGTAATACGCAATTAGTTATTATTTTATTATTATTACGTTATATTATAGTTTTGCAAGAGTTTTTCCCTTAACCAATTTACTAAAATGTGGACGTATTAGTTTTTTCGGAGGTATGAACTTGGAGGAATTGCGTTACTATAAATACATTCAGCCTGCCTTTTAGGGAACTTTTATATCCACCGACGCATAAGTAGGGCTTCAAGTGTGACCACACGATATCTATGGCACTTAGGTTATTGATGTCGGTTGAAACGGCTACCCAAAATATATTGTATATTTTTTGTTGAAAGAAATTTTTGTAAATATTGAAAACTATTGCCCTGGGACATAACTTTGGAAGACAAATGAAAGCATTTTAATTTAATTTATTTTCATTTCTTACGAAAGAAAGGCAGTGGACACGTGTTAAATTGTAATACCGTTCTTAATTTTATAATCGCTAAATGTCTCCAGAAAACTTCACACACTTCTTATTGTACTGTTCCTTAATTGGCACTAATTAACGCCGTTTTGATTCCCTTACATCACGTTCTAGTAAACTCCGTTCAATGTTTGCACGTAGAAACTTATCCCCTATTAACTTCTTGCTGAGATGTCGCACACTTGTCTTTACGAAATGACGCCTTTTATAGATACATTCTTACTAGAAATTTGTTCTAGAAATTACGAGAGGCCTGTAGAGCGTTCAAGACGATTCCAATATAGTATTTTATTATGTAATGGACTGTCATGGAATCTTTCAGAGAGAGAATGTGGTCACGAATGACCCTGCGTAAGTGCGTAGCGTGACGTTGTTTTATTTTTGTCAGTATTCAGTTATACTATTACAGATTGTTACACTATTATAAATTGATATACTTGTATCGAAAATATAAGGATACTTTATAAAATAAAGAATAAATTATTAAAAACCAACATCACCTGTATCGGAAAAGCAGATATATCGAGAATAGGTAGAGAACTGCATGGATTTCTTTATACAGTCATTGAGTTCTATGATGGACTTCCTGATGAGATGAAGAAAAAATAAATATACCATTCTTCAATAAAAAACTGAAAGTGTTGGAGTGGTGGTAGTCCATAAATTATTTTTTTGAAGAATTTTATATATTTACCCATAATTATAAATTGTTGTGTCATATTTCTTATGCATTATACCTAGTTATTAATTAGATTTGTATATATTTTAATATCTCCTTATACCTGCATGCTTTGATGCATAGACACTTGCCATTTTTTTCTTCTTGTTTTTTATTATATTTTTAATGTTTTGAATTATAACATTTTAATTTGTAAAAATGTAAATGAATACTGCAATACATGTTGTTAATTAAATAAAATTAAGTCCAGAGTCAAGTTACTTTTAAATTTGAAACCTGGATTGGATACTTTATACTCCAAGGCTTTTTTGGAAATAAAAAAATAATATTTTACTAATTTAGCGTAGCACGGCATTTATTAATTCATTTTCCCTTTGAGTGTAATTTTTATCAATCAAAAAATCACACAAAAATAAACGGTCAAACACAATAGATTTTTTTTTTTTATAAGTAGAGTTACATCAATATTCTTACTATTTTCAAACTAAGCTTAACGCTTGTGCTATGAAAATAGGACTAACTTGCTAGTCTGGAGTGAGGTTCGAACCCGCGACCTTTGGATCACGAGGCGAGAGTCTTAACCACAAGACCAACAAGCTACTCAAATAGATTTTATTACTCAAACTAGATTATTACTTTTCTTCAAATCTCCTACTGATTCTATAATCTATACTTCTATGTAGGGAAAATTAATTGAATGAATATGTGTTTACTCCTTTAGGAAGACCTGGAAAGGCATAAATGTAACTTTGAATACCTTAGAAAATTAGATTCACGCACAGAGTACAAAAATTTACAGAGATTAACTAAACCCGTTCTTAAGGAAAGGAGGTCGGGTCACAGCCGAAGAATGAGTTTAAGGCACATCAATACTGCAGTTTAATTATTTATTCTTGCACAATTAAATCCCCTAGTAAACCAAAAGTATTTATAACAAAAAAAGTTTATTTATTTTTTATTTCGTTCCAAACCGAGTCTCTTAAGTAAAAATTTGTTGTTACAAAGTAAGACTTATTTAAAGTTATTTTATTTATTTAAGTTATTAAAGTAAGACATTAAGCTTTTTAAGAATTTTTGATAGTGTTAAATTTGACATTTTCATAATTATTTCAAAATTTATAAGCTCGTAGTAATTGATTTAAATAAGTGAAACATACAGGAACCAAGAAACATACGTTAGTTGATGTCCATATATTTTGGTGGTTTTATGGATTGACGTTTTTTTTTAGCTAGCAAAAGATAAAGTCGGATATCAGATTGCAGTGTGAAATTAGAGCAACAGCTCAAATACCTTTTCCGGAGAAGGGTGAGTTTTTTTAGTCCCTACCGGAAAAAGTGAAAATAACACTGGGTAAAAATAACAGTATCAAAAATATTACGAAATTTCTGTTGCAGTTTTCTCTACAAAATTTTACAGGGGTTACGGTGGATAAACATAATTTATGTTTAATTATTATTGCCCTTAAAAAACTTCTGTCGGAACTGAAATCAAATAATTGGCGCGACCCTTTCGACGTACCCCAATAAAAGGACAGACCGCAAGTACTTACCGCTGGAACTACTTAAAAAACCTCCCCCAAGTATCTGAAACTCTACCAGCGCTGGAGACGCGGTGTTTTTTATTTCCCATAAGATATGTCCTTTCTATGCCTCTACTTCCGTCCCTTCTCAGTCTTTTCCGTGGAGTATTTCTTACAAGGAATTTTTTACAAATAATATATTGTCTCGGAACAAAACAGATGTTGTGAACAGTAGGTACAAGGAAAAATGCAAATATTCAACATTCGTAATTCGAAACATTTTGTTTCACTCTTTTAGTAACATAAATGTACAAATTGGAGTATATACTTAAAACAGTGCATACATTTATAAATACTTATGATTCTTTAATATAAACAATTCAGAAATAAAATCCAGGAAAGGTGACTATACAAAACACCAAAGCAGAATTAAAAGCGACACGTAAAGTACCTTAACTTTTGCACTTTTCGATCTCGTTTTATTAGCGAACTGAAAAGTTCTTTAACATCTATACCTATAAATCTCAATGTCTATCTGTCTGTCTGTTCTCTACACAAATCCACACCGTTTGTTCGATTCGATTCAAATTTTGTATACTTATGCTTTGGAACCCGGCGGGTAACATAGGCTACATTTCCCCCCTATTCTCATACCCCTTCCCCTCCCCCTGACATTTTCGATGCAAATCTGTACCATTTGACCGATCGGACTCAAAATTTGGAAACTTATTCTTTACGACTCGGCGAATACCATAGGCGATATTTCCCCCCTATTCCCATACCCCCTCCCCTACCCCTGACATATTTTCGATGCAAATCTGTATCGTTCAATCGATCGGACTCAAAATTTGGAAAATAATTCTTTAGGACTCGGTGGGTAACATAGGCTATATTTCCTCCCCCCCCTTTTACCTTTTCTCCTCCCCCTGATATATTTTCCATGCATATATTTCCCGATATATTTTCCATCCATACGGTTCGAATCAAACCTTTGTTTCACCCCAAAAATTTATTCTCAACTTAATCCTTAACCCGTGCAACGCCGGGTACGAACATCTGGTACAGATATAAAATTGCCGTAGAAATGTAGCGGACTCTGTAATATTATTTTAAATCGCACACACCCTAATTAATAGTCCTGATCTTCTTCAATGCCTATCATTTAATATTCCAAATCGCAACAGCAGACAATTACCTACTTGTCAACTCTAAACAAAACTCTTTCATCTACAGATCCCCGAATTCCACTCAATTTATGTTCCCATCTACTCCTATCCTTTGTTCCTTTATCCTAATCTTCTCACTCCACCCTCCCCACTAAAAATAAACTTATACTACCACACTTTTTCCTTGGCATTTCCATTTCTATTGGCAACTCATTAATAATCTTCGTCGACTGTACTTCATAGGTTTTAATTCTGCCTGAATGGCAGTATCAATCTATCTCTTATTCTTGTATCACGTTTGTCCTTATATTGAATTGCATATGCCCATAAGGGCGTTAAATAGAAAAATAAATAATTACATATTTTATTTTAATGTTTTAAAATCAAATTCTGCCGTTTGCTTTCGGTGAGGTCTTTGTAAATAAATAGAATAGGAAAAAAAATATGATCTCGTTAAAAACTGGAACACTTCTGTAATTCGCACTGATTTGAATAAACAGATAATAAATAATAATCTACATGCATTTTTTTTAAAATAGGTGTACACGGATTATATGTCATATCAACATTCTTACTATTTTTAATCTAAGCTAAACGCCTTGAAAATAGAAATGAAAAACCTCTCCTGGAGTGACGTTCGAACTCTCGACATTAGATCACAAATGTAAGTATTTCCACTAAACCAACAAGCTACTCATTAGGTTCCATTAGAAAATAATCTATAATATTTATTATGACATATTTTAGAAATAAGCAGAAAGATGATGTATAATTTTTGAAGATATATTATTTGAGTTACCTACTTAAGATTATTAAATGCAGTTATACAAGTATACCATTTGTATGTCGAATCGAGTTTATATTATTAATCGATTTTGCATCTGGCTTTAACATTGTAGAAATTATTCATGATAATCATTAAATGGATGGAAAATATAAACTATATTATCTCTACTTGAGTTTAATAATATTATTCATATTTTACTGCTCGAGTTTCGAGAGTATCAGAATCGCTCAGTGATTTCAATAAGTAAAGTATTCAACAATTGATTACATTCAAATAAAGATAGATTTTTTCATGGATTAGGTGGAAATATAAGTAATTAATTAATATGGTACTGATGTAAGGAGTTAATTGCGTAAAGGTGATTGATTATAACGGAATATTGAAAGGAGGGGAGAGGAATTGGTGAATGTAGAATTGTTAAGCACATTAATACCAGATATCAAATATTTTAATTTCTTAACTTTCTCAATTATTCATTTAATTACCTTCACACGTGACGGGTTGAAGACGTATACTCAATCAGATATTATCGAGATATATTTCTCCATGCATTTAATATTATTTTTATTTATTTGAGAAAACAAAAGTACCTACATATTTTCCAATCCGCAGCGGCTTTCGATGTTTTTCCTCAACTAGTTGTCTTTGCCATTTCCGCAAATAAGAAATGTCACCGTTGACACTTAGGGTCCTCACGGGCGGGATATAAAAAACCCCCAGGGTAGGTACCCGAGGCTTTTTCCGTATAATTAAGGGGTGCGAAAGAAAAGAGGGTCGAAGAGGTTCGGAGCTCGACAAATGGCGCGGATTTATTGCGGAGAAAATACTATCGGGAATTAGCCGATAAGGTTCCATCGATCAATTGCGTAATTTTTGAGGTACGACTCGAAATACGCTAGGGATTGCTGTCGTTGGAAGTGTGTATGTATTAATAATAATTAATATTTTTAATTTTGTTATGAATTCAGAGAAAAGGGGATAAAACCTATATGAAAAAATCCCACAGCAAAATTCCTCACAGAAAATGTCCTGCAGGAAATGGACACAAAAATTTCATGTAAATTTGCATAAAAGCGTTAGAGTCAAAGATCGACTTCTCCTTATATGCTACTTGCTCTACTATCAGGTTTTGCTTTAGATTTGTATTCCTCCATTTATTAATTTTATATATATTTCCTTATATTCATTAAAAATCTAAAAAAAAAGACCAAACATTGTGGCCTCTAATCTATTATATATATTTTTTTCGAGCTTGAAAGTAGTCGCGTTGGCTTAAAAATTATTTTCGGAATAAGCTGCATCACTAAAGCGACGTTAAAATGCAATGTTTAAAAATAATAATTTTAGAGAAAAAAATTCATCCTGTTAAAACAAGTTAAATGAATCAATTAGAAAAATTTACATAGAAAATAAACTAATTGTTTAAATATTTCGTTACGGGATCCGGGAACGTTTTCAATATTTAAAATAAATTAGATTGATCATTAAGAAAAATATACACACACAAACTATCTATCGACAAAATATGGAATCTGAGGAAGTGCGATTACGAATTTTGGTTTTCTAACCATTTAATAATAATAATTTAATAGACAATACCTAAATATCATTTAATCTTTCGGAAATAAAACATCTATTATCACATTTTTAAATACCTAGCTTTTAACTTTATTTTATCTAATAAATCATTTAATTAATAAACGCAAGTTGACGTCAGAATAAATCAATTAATTTTCTAGTAAGAGGTAGTTATCTTCAAAGTAATTGTAAAATAAGTAGTCATTTATTTTATTTTTATTGAAAATCCATTCAATTGTGAAGTTGCAATTTTAGAAAAAATTTCTACGATCTTAATTAAATTAGTAAAAACATTAACCTTGTTATCTCTATATAAGTTTAGTAATTTATTTTTTTAATTTTTCACGAAAGAAACAGATTCTCTCATCATTCTGTTCTCATCATCAAAACTCACAACAAGATTAATGTTTTTCCTAATTTAATTATCATTATGAAAAATCTCTACAATGTAAATATCAAATCCATCAATAATATTCTATGATCTTTTTTACAGTAATTTAGACATTTATGTTGTCTATTTATTCGAGCCATTTTCTCTCCGTATGTGTACGAACAAGACAATACGCTATCCAATATCGCCGGAAGCCACTGAATACGGTATTCCGCATGCCCATCGAAGATCTGGCACGTGTTGCCAGTTCACAATATTGAAATATTTACATACATGGAAAGGAATACAATATTTTGCGAGACAATAAAAGATTTTGTCTCTTTGACGACACGTGTAAAACAATCCGATAAAATAAAGAAACAGCAAACGAAAAATTTCGTAATCAACTCGTGTATATTGTATTTTTACAATTTAAAGATTAATTTATTTATGTTTTTCATAAGCACAGTTTCACAAAGCATTTTACAATAAAAATATAATAGATTTATTTGTGATAACGCTAAAACAACATAAAGAATACCAAAAATCACCCAAATATAATAAAAAAACAATAATTAAAAAAAACAGATTTATGATTATATCGAATCATGCGGAAGAGCATGATTAAAGTTGGTTTTAAATGATTGATGACTTATATTAAAAATTATTGTAATACCCTTGTTACAGCCAAAATCATATTTAAACATGTCTAGTAGCATCGTACATTATCTTATCTATAGATATAAGATAATGTATAATGTTATAAAATGAGGAAAATCAGCACATTGAAGATGTTCCATTTTTTAATCTTCGGATAGTTTGGAAGTGATAGAATGTAGGTAGGTACCTCCTTTATTATTTTTAAATTGTTTGAAGTTTGCAAATGGAACATTTTAAAACAAGAAAAAGCTTGTGTGGAGATCTGTAAGAAAAAAAAAGGATTTCAATTGTTTTCTGAAACTGTCTTGTATCTGTTGTACTGTTTTCCTATAATATTGATAAAAATGGTTTAATTTTTAATTTGAAACAAAATTACGATCATATAGATTACCCAGTTTCCGAGGTTTTTATTTATTTTCTGCTAAGTCTTGATTTGAAGGAAATTTTCCGTACCAAAGAGTTTCAATACACCCTGGCGAGTTAGGTTCGGCATTGGTTATATTATTGATACAATAAAATCCTGTAGGCTCTTATATTTATAGTAGGTGCATGTATATTAATTATGTTCAAAAGTGTGGGGCTGTATGTCAAATAGTACCTATATGATATTTTTATTTTTTCGCTTAATTACTTTATTTTCATCCTATCCCTGTTTACCTTAATATATTAAGGGATGTGTCGAAGTGTGAAATATTTTGTCGTTAACAAATTTGCAAAAATATTAACATTTTTTGGTTAGTAGATTTCCAGAGAGGCGGTACCTTTATTATGCACAGGCCCGTAACAGTAATAATGTTTTATATACATACTAGCTGTGCCCGCGCGGCTTCGCACACGTAGATTTTTAGTACACTGTTTGGGTCGTCATAGAACTTTCGCAAACCTTCTAGAACATTATCCTTCCAGAACTTTCAAGAAATTTATCGAACGTACAGGAACTTTCTAGACACACCGACACATTCCGCCACTCAGTTTAGAACCTTATAGAACTTTCGGGAATTTTCTAGAATCTTCTCCTTCCAGAACATATTAGAGCAGGTTTTTCCGGAACCTTCTAGACTCACCGACACGCGCGTCGGCGCGCCTATTTTGAAACAATCTGAAGCATTTGCAGCCTTCCTATAACAAAACAATGTGCTAGAAAACTTGGCGGGTAGGGAAATACGGGTTTCTTTATATATATATTATATATATATATATATCTATATATATATATATTGATTTGGTACAAGTAGGGGGAGGATGACTAGAGCATGAAGTCTATATTGACTTCAAGGTTCAAGGTTCAAGGTCAAGTAACAACAACAACTAGAGTGCAACTGAGTAATGTTTGTAACGGATGGTAATTAATATAACACATTCTTCAATAATAGCAAAATAACTAAGTGCTAAATTTATTTATATTAAAAAAAGAAAGTAGTTTGTTTAAACGATTATTTATTTCATAATCATAACCTAGGATTACGGTTAGATAAATTAAAAATAAAAAAATTCTAAAAAGTGTTTATTGGAAAATAAATATTCTAAATATTTGTTTTCATTGGTGAATAATTAGTTATTCAACACCCACATATTTATTTTTGTTTTTGTTAATGCCTATACTTCTAATTGTAATTTTTTGTTTTCGTTGTATCATGATGAAGGGACCATTGGCCTGAAACATGTTAATTATTCAATAAATAGAGGTTTATTACAAAGTATTTTATTTTAATATAACACACTTTGATATCGCAGGGAGGAGGAGGGTTAGACAGAAGAAGATTAGTTTTAGACCATACATAGGATGTAGAATCGTATAAAGATTAGACTGACAGAATAGCTTTCCGGGTCATTCTGCCGTTAGACTTAGAAGATGAACAGAAAAATCTATACAATATATAGCACTGAAAATATGAAAACGATTTTATTTTAATTTTATAAGGCTTATGCGATCAGAACAAAAGCTTTTTAGCATCTTAATACTAAAAATTAATAAATCACTAAGTGCCAACAATGTATATTTTAAGATTAGTATACATATTGCCTTTGCCAATACGTTAAATACTGCACTATAGTCCTATCTGTGTTAACTTCCTAGTTATATGGGAATGCATATGGCACACGTTAAGTGCCGCGTCATTTTTGAGTTTTTTGCTGTTTTTAGTATTAAAATGGGTTATGGGTTAATTTAATTAAAACTACACAGTAGTGTTAATATAAACAAAATATGACAATATTAAGCACATGAAGAGCAGTAAAAGACAATATTCGCTTTTTACCTTGTATCTTAAAATGAACTTTCTGGCACTTTATGCTTCATAGATTTCCAGTTTTCAACTTGTCACGTGGCAAGGCTTCGGGAGGCAAACGGAAATAAATGAACGATTTATTAGTTAATGATGAATTAATTATTATTCAACGTACAGTCACTAAACACGAATTAAACTTGACGCTATTCTTTAAATCACACTATTTCGTTACTTTTCACTCGTCTATGAACATATAATATGATTATCGCTGGGTAACACTTTATTAATCGCTTGCTAGAATATTCCATTAAAACTATCACACATTATTAAAATCGCCATTTAGGTATTCCGCCCGATTATTTCTGGCCCGACTGGCCGACCTGTCCGTCGTTTCGCAACGTACTTCGCATCGATAGAAATGTCAAAATAAGACTCTGCGCGGCCTAAACATACACAATCACGTTGGTTTCGAACCCTCGAGAAGATTATTTTCCTTTCTAGTGTTTAAGAGAAGGTTCCCATCACTTCTAGGTTGTTTGTGCTAGATGCTTCTATGTTATTTTCATCATTGGCAAGTTACGGATTCTCTCTTGCCATTTCGTTATATTATGTTTCCTAGAAGGTTATAAATCACAGGCGGTGACACCGAACAAAATGATATCCGTATTTGAGCGTACCACGTTTTCAATTATAAACTGATTGTGTATTTTCCAGGATTTTTCCACCCGCCCGCGTGATTGTACAGAGTAACCGATATCGGCACCGCGGCCGCCCATATCCGGGCGTCGCGGCGCCGCTGCGATGGCGTCCCAATCGGATTTGATATTTCAAAGGAATCCGCGGGAAAGTGGGAGCCTGAACGCCAATCCTAATAATGTAAACACGTAACGGCACTGAAATCGGATTTTAGAAAAAAGAAGGCTCGTCGCGGTTTTTATTTTGCCGAGTAATTTTGAAATGCACAATTTTTAACTTTTTATACTTTGGGTGTATTGCTAGAAAGGGAAAAAATAGCCTGGAGAAATTGGTAATTACCACTAATTACATCTGAGATTTAAAATATTGTAAATATAAAGATATATTGTAGATGGCTCATAGAGGCGAAGCTATTTTTTGTATGGGAAAGTAGATATAGAAGTCTACTACTCGAAAGAGTTGGATCGTAGATATACCGAACCACTGCCTTAAGTTTTTCAGGCAGAACCTCTCGATGATGTCCCATCGCGTGGTCATATTTTTTTTTATTCCGGATTTTAATTGTTGACCTATTTTTTTTTCCTTTCGTATCCGCTATATAATAATAATTTATTACCTTATCAATCCAGTTCATTTGTAAAGGCTTTGTGTAGATTGTCATCTCAAATACATCAAATCGCTTCAACATTCTTACAGTGAGAATCGATGATTCCATTTCTTATTAAAGTAAACACATACATCGTATCATACTTATGTGCAAATTTAGGTTTAGGTCGT
This sequence comes from Agrypnia vestita, assembly GCA_016648135.1. Lineage (NCBI taxonomy): Eukaryota > Metazoa > Arthropoda > Insecta > Trichoptera > Phryganeidae > Agrypnia > Agrypnia vestita. The sequence goes on from JADDOH010000522.1 coordinate 44,167, forward strand.
AATACATTTTTCTGCATAATACATTTTTTTTTTTGCATAATACATTTTTCATCAGGAAGATCAAAAAGTAAAAAATAATATAACATTAAAAAATATATTTTCATAAACTACGCTTATATTAAATGTAGGTACTTACTAAAAGGAAAAAATTAAATTTTTCTCCAAATAAAATGGGCGCTTCCTTCCTTCAACGATTCTGTAATCTATATCAATATCGTAAGCGCCCACCTTTTATTTGGAGAATTTTTTGTCGAAAATTATTTTTTTTCTATCTCAACACCCTTTAGTCTAAATATTTGAAACATTATCGAAAAATAATATTGCTCATGCTCTATTTTTCGTCAATGTATTGAATATTTTAAAGCTTCAGATTTCGAAATGTAAATCACGTTGAAATAAGTAATGAACAAAAAAATTAAGGCGGAATAAGCTGTGTAAATATAAGGTTAAGATGTATTACAAAATAGAAATATTGAGAAAAAAATATTGAGCGCGTAGCACGCCCCTGGTCCGTGGTTTTATTTGTCACCCCCCAACATCCCCTTTACCCCTTCCAACATATCGACACATGCTTCAACTCATTTCCCCGCTCACCAAAGTCGCCAAATATTTTGTAAATTGAAAAAATCACAATTCGGAGATATAAAAATCCAGTGCACATGTCATTCGTTAAGTATTGTAAAAATAATTTATGCACTGTCAGAATTCCTTGTAATATGTCATATTACTATTGAAGAATCGAGGACGGCCTTTAGCAATATAGAGTGATCTAAAGCCTTCGAGAAGCGTCCTTAATCGTCTGGTACGACTGAGAAGCGACGAGGACATTCTCCTAAATACTAGAATAATCTAGGAAGTACGAAAATATCAGCATTTAGGTATAAATACGGAAAGAAGCCACGGTGTGAATTCAGCATCATGTTCAAAAGGTCGTTCAGTGTGAAATCGGCAGCAAAGTACGTGCGACACGAGCCCAGTATGGTCAGTAGTAAATTGTGAAGCGATAAAGCGAATACTCGAGCGAAGTATCTGATTGACATTGAAAATGTGTGCGATAAATACTGCGAGTGAGAATTGGATGAAATGTTCTAGTTAATGTTAAATACGTGTTACTCAGCGATAAAATGTTCATAAACACGTGATATACTGCGAAATAGTGTAATTTAAAGAATAGTATTAAGTTAAATTAATTTTTAATGACTGAACATGGAAGAGTTAATAAATCATTAATTAATAAACCACTAATTAATGTCTAGTGTTTTCATTCATTCCTCCCTAGCCACGACATGTGACGGTATAATTTTAGGCTATTTTAATTTACTCAACAGTCTAACTCGCGAATAACATGTGTTCACAATTTTTAAGGTGCTAGAATATACTAATAATTAATCTACAATAACAATTTTGGCTCTTAGTCAATGTTTAGACGGTTTAACAATCCTGGTAGGCATTTTACATTGAAAAATCAATACAGTAGTCTATAACATTTCTCCGATCATGATAATTTATTAGAATTTTTAATAAAAGTTTGAGATAGTTAAACGAAAATCGATTTTTGCGCGATACGTTTGCATTGACCATCGATATATTATATTGAAATATTGTTGTTATTTTATATGTTATTCGTTTTTCAAAACTGTGAATATTTTCCAAGTCGCACAAGTGCACTGCGCCCGATCAGCGGCACACGTGCAGGCAAATCCAGAGTCCGCCATTCGATCTCTTGCTGCAGCACTATTCTCTTCCAGATAAAGCTGTCACGCGTGCATTTTACACTTTTTATACCTTTTCACTATTTCGCCCGTCACGGTGACAGCAAAGTCGTGCAAATGACGTCATTGCCGGAAACAGGAAATATATCTAGTTTCCCTTCATCCGTTTTTTTTTACCTAAACACTCGTGTATTTATGATATGCATTTAAAATTTTGCCTTGTGAAGTGAGGTATTAAAAGTCTTTTTTTTAAAGTGATATATTCGTAATTCTTTTTTCAAATTAAGCAGATTTTCACCCACTCTTAATTCACCTGATGAAGGAAACGGACGTTTCCGAAACATGTAGTGTGACAAGTCTCAAATATAAAATAGTGGAAAAAAAACAAAGTTCAGTGTTTTATTTCATAATTTGTTAAGTGGATTTTGTCGGTTTCTCTAGGAATATTTACTGAGTTGACTAGCTTACAAACTAAGTTGAGATATTTACATGGTTAATTTTTCAGAAAAGTAAGTTCAAATTCCGATAACTACGAATGATGGTATGCATAAAATCTTCGTTCATTAAAAATTGTTTAAGCATTACCTGGGACGAGTGGAACATTCTAGTAAGTTATTCTCACAAATAAAAATTTAATTCAAGATATATTAAAAATGTCTCTTATTTGATCACTTTACTCAATGTTGTATTATCATTGTGTAAAGCGATCAATTAAGCCAGCTGTATGACAAGTCGTCAGCCCTGTAAACACCCGATAGACTTTCATACGTACTTTCGCACATAAATAGCTTCGTCTCTATGAGACATCTATAATATATCTTTATTATAATGTTCCCTCTGTGGATAAAATCGAGTGTGTGTTCTTGAAGATTTTCTGAAAAATATTCTGAAAAGTTTTATTGTTTACAAGTGTATCATAACAGTATGATAATTTTTTTTGAAATATTGCCTTTAATGAATTAACCAATATTGTTTTATATAAAAGGTAAAAAGTATTCCAAAAACTCTCACAAATTATATAATTATTAATAAAATAACATTACAGATAATGTAGCGGCAGATTATGTACCTCCATACATTAATTATGCTTTAAAAATTTTCCTTGAAGCGTAAATAATTGATGACATAATTTTATAACTGCATTAATAAAATAATAATTACCGAATAAAAGTTTTCGGCGGGATGCAAATTCGCTGGGAAAAGAAATAACTCATATCTGAGCCATTAAGTTGTGGCAATATTTTCGCAGCAACGGGACCGGCAATTAAAAGTGAAATTACTTTCGGGAATATAAGCAGTTACCTTCCGTACACCCTGTATAATTGTTAAGCAACCAAAGCCTATTAATGTCATAAATATATTTTTGACAAAACTTAATAAAACTCTTTTGGAATCAATTTCTTACCATTTTTTAAATTATGTCCAGCATTTGGACTAAAAGAATTAAAACATGGTGATATATGTTTAAGGATATTCCAATTCAAGTTAAGCGGCGCATTTATAGCGTTCTAACTTTTGAATTAATGAAAGTACAATACCTAAAACGAGCTAAATACTTATTATTAAGCGTCATTATTCTAATAATTAAAATGTTGATAACTGTCACAAAAAGCGGAAAGAATTTCACGTACTTTACAACACTCTATACATTTTACAATAAATTTGAAATTATTAGAAATTTTGAGAATTCAGTCGATTATACTCGAAGTTACGCGAAACGTCATTATCTATATGAGGGACTAGCTGTGCCCGCGCAGCTTCGCACGTGTAGATTTTAGTAACATTTGTAGTGTCTAATCATATTTTATCAATTTATGTATTAACCTCAACATAAATATAAACATATATCATAGCAGAAGTTGTAAAACTCAAGAACCTTTTGAGTTATTTAAATTATATACATGAAAGGATATAGATGAAAGGACCCGCTGCACGGACAGTGCGAATTGCGAACTCGCGCGAACGACCATCAACAAACTATAGATAAAAGCAAAGCGAAATGGTAAAATACCTACCTACGTATTTATAAAATAATCTCAAGTGATGAGTGCAAAATTAGTGTAAATTAAATAATATATCTGTAGTTGAATTCGTGTACAGTGATTTTTATGAATAAATAAAACATAATAAATATAATACGTAGTATGTCAATTTGAATGAACTCAAAATAAACATTTAAGGAATTCGATGTTTTTTGATTTTATGCCAAATATTAACCAAATATATGCCAAAAATATAGTCACCCACCATTCAAAAAATTCGTATAACTATCAAAGCACTCAACAGTTGAAACACACGAGACACAGCAAAAATAAAAATTACTTAATACCAACTACAAGAACTATATTTGAGCAGAGATCCATTAAATCCACAAAATTTACTCCACTAAATTGTATAAGGGACTGGACCAATGGAAATAATAACTATTGGGATAATATTTTTGAATAACATAAAATGGATAAAGGTGTTAGGCAAGAAAAAATAAAAAAGAAACTAGTGACGAGTATTAGCTAATAAAATATAAAATGATATAGTGTTTTAAATGTTGTAAGATTTAAAGTAAAGTAAGAAGTATAACATTTAAAAAATTTGTTTTATTACTTACGTGCCCATATAGATATAGGTTTGTTCTAGTGAGGGGATACTTTTATCATATACAGTTATCATTAATAAATAAATATAAATACAAATTAATTCATCTGAAGTGTTTTCTCTGTCCCCGCAGTCATGATCCCATGACAGTATTTTCAGATAAATTTCAAAATTCCAGGTGAAAGGTATAATACGTATAAAACAACTGTTAATATTTCATTAGCGAAATCTTTTCCCAAAAACTTGCCTAGATCTGGGGAGTTTGTAATCTCTGCATCTTTCTCTATTCCCCGTCCCACCGTTTCACCTTTTATTTCCTCTCTCATCTCCGACAAAATATCTAATGATAAAATAATTGCCGCGAGTTTATTGCTGTGCAGATTTCATTGGAGGCGCCACGGCGGTGGGGTGGGGTACGGATGAAAAGGTATGTAAATGAGATGAAATTATTATTTAAGATCACCAACACGTGTGCACTCACTTGACATGCTGCGACAGCACGAAAAACTGTAATATTAATAAGTGACAAAAATCACCAATGTTTTTAATAAAACTAATATTTTGTTTCATTTATTTATTTCGCTTCAATACAAGTCAAAATATTAAATTTGAAAATATTTTTGGCAAGGATTTTATCATTTTATTTTATTGAATTTTTAATATACGACATAAGTAACGTTCGTGGTAGCCCAACGTTTTATAGAAGATAATTTAAAAAAAATGCAAAATCTGAAGTCGCTTATTTCCAAACTATTGGTATTAGGACATTGTTTCTTGAACATTTTCGACTTGTATTAGTATTGTTGACTAGCTCTTTTATACCCTGTATTTATTAAACTATGTATTCTCCACTAGGCTCTTCGACTATTCTATTCTACTAAATATAAAATTTATATTGGTTTACGTTGATAAGAAATAAGAAAAAATGTAAGTAGCAAATTGAATACTATAAATAACTAGGTCCTTTTTACAAATAGTAATTTAAAAAAAAGTTTTCATATTCAAAAATATATAAAAGTAACATGCAAGATGCATTATACAAAACAATTATATGACAGAAAATGTTTGTGTTTATAGAAAATATTAATAAACCATATAATAATTTTATATTCTCCAGACAGATTTTAGGAAAATTGTAAAACACTGGAAATTAAATAGCGATTTTCTAATTAGTGATTAATTTATTATCAAATGGACAACGTCACTTTACACGAATTAAACTTTACGCTATTCTGTAAATCGTATGTGAACACTTTATTATCGTCAGGTATCTATCACTTGTACTATATCACTTGTAGTATTTATCACTCACACGCATTTATCGTCTTTATTTATTTCGCCACTTAAGTAAGTACTCGCACGATTATTTTCGCTCAATATTTGTCGCTCCGCAATTCACGACTAGACACACCTGACCGTCGTCCATGACATACATCGCACTGAACGATCTGTCAAAACAAGACCTCTCACCGTGGCGTAGTTCCGCTATTTACGCCTGCAAACGCAGATTTTTCGAATTATTCTAGTGTTTAGGAGAAAGTTCTAGACTATTCTAGTCGTTTTTAGACGTTTCTCGAGGATTGTAGATGATTGTGGACCGTTCTAGATCCTTCGATAGACGTGTGACGAATTGATAGCATTTTTTTAGAATACTTGTATTGATTTAATAACTACCATCCAAATCATAAATATATCAACAAGTTCTCGCAATAACCTTCTTCAATCATATTCCGATGAGTATATTCCACCCGGGAGTTAACTGATTGTCAAATGATCCAATCACCCACGAGGCACTGCCTGCCCTTATTACGCCACACCGAAAGTAATAATAACAAACCGCGAGCCACCCTTTGCGGCGGAGGGCTAATCTACATCACAATGTGTGGGGTTGAAGGTAGCATCACACAGCGAGCCTGCGTAACCTAAAAAGTACTATGTTTATTTTACTATCGTCAACCCTTCAATGGGTAAAGCGAATAAAAATTTCAAAAATTCTTAAATACACTAGAACGATTGTAATATTTTTTCTCTTATTGTAATCGCGAGGCTAATCGTTTAGACATCTCTTGCACCGCTCTTGGTCGTGTGCAGGGTTGGTTACTTGGTGGTTAATTGTCTAAATTAGTAAATTATTTTATTTTAATTTTAAAATTATACTTAGCGTTTTGAATTACAATATAAATACTCAAAGTTTTGTTTATAGATACTAAATAGGTTGTGGTTATTCATCAAAATCAAATATATTATAAATGGCGTTAGTTTTGTAAAATTCTATCCAAAATAATCCTTCGATAATTTACGATCTTTGAGATAATTTTTATTTATTTCAACATACTATACTTATGATGAATTAAATGAAAATATGAGTGGCTTATTGATCTAGTGGTTAGGACTCTCGGCCCGTGATCAAAACGTAGCGGGTTCGAATCTCACTCCAGACCAGCAAGTCCTATTTTCATAGCACAAGCGTTTAGCTTAATTTGAAAAAAGTAAGAATATTGATGTGACACGTATTCCGTGTTCGCATTTCTATTAAAAAAATTGTTTGTTTAGCAAAGATAATAATTGTATTTAATATTTAGCATTTTATCACCCTGATGCCAAAAATCTGCTGTTTAAATATATAAACTCACGTGGTTTATACATGTAAACAAAGTTCTTTATAAATTTCATTAAAATATTTTAAAAAGAAAATTCTTTTGTAAATTTTAATTAAAAAACTTTGTATTAACCACTTAAATAAATACAAAGTTACTTAATTAAAATTTATAATTATGTCCAACACAAGGTTAACGTTATAAACATCGAAAATTCTTTTGTTTAAAAAGAAGAACTCTTGTCATCCCAATCCCAATTATATTAATTTCGTTGTCTGTCTGTCCGTCTGTCCATCCGTCTGCGTAACTTCGTGTAACCTCCGTCACTTTTTATAGTAAAAATTTATTTTTCTAAAATACGTTTTTTGTTTTCAAAATTTTTTTTTTTCGTTTTTTCGTTTTTTACACCCGTAAACACCAACACAACGAAACAATATGCGTCGTACGCACGGCTCGCAATACTATTTCGATTGTACTTCTTCAATGGAAATATGTATACTTTCCACAGGATTTGTAACATATTTCTCCAGCAGAAAAATTTGGGCGATACCTACAAGTAAGTGACCGAAGCTTTTACGTTATTAACAAGTTAGGTCTACCCTTAAACTCTCTGATCTGCTACAACTTCGTTTTTCTTCTACTACCTCAGTCGCTAGTGTTAATTTAGTACAGTAAGTAAGAGGTATGAGTATAAAACTTCCTTGCTATTTGCCTTAAAAAAAATTCAATGATTTTGATTTGTTCATGTAGTCTATTGTTCAATTACGAAAATAATAAAATGCATAATATAATTTCAGGTGCTGAAAAAACTTGGTTAATTTTGTAGATGGTTTTGCAAGAAGCTGAAAAATTTATGATGTAGGTATAAAATGATTTAAAATCTTAAAAATTGTTGAATTTTTTCTTTCCTAAAAGCTTTAAATGAAATACTGACATTTTTAAAAATGTAGTGTTGTTCTACCTAACAAAACTCCCTATGTAACGTGCCCTCAACAAACAGACAATACAATACCGCGTAGTTTGAAGTCCAGCGACAAATCTAATTCATATTTGACGATTGTAGAAGCTCCCCTTATTTGTCTCTTTTACACCGCCATCTGTGAGTGCGCTACGTAACCGCGACCTTTCGCCAAACATAAAGCTCAGGTTTCATTCAAATTGTTGCTAAGGGCACGAGCATCAATTTTAATATTATTTCATTCATCGGTGACAAGTGCTGTTTTTTTTAACGACGTCACGTCAATCGAGCTCCAAAGAATATTTTTAATTGAATATTTTATTTTAATTTTTTAACCCTACAGATTTTCAGGAGCATTAAATTAAAAAAAATACATTGATACAACACAAAAGTAAACAATTTTAAACACTAGATTTTCTAATTTGATTTTACTTAATTTAATTAATTATATCGGAAATTTAACAATATAAGAAAATTTAAATTTATTATTTTTATTTTAATTTTAATTTACATTATCCTACCATGTAAAAATATTGAATGAAAATTAGGAAAATACTTTTAATAATTGTAAATTAATTAATTAATTAATTGTATAATAAAAAATTAATTAATTTAATTAATTAAATCGGAAATTTAACAATATAAGAAAATTTAAATTTATTATTTTTATTTTTATTTTAATTTACATTATCCTACCATGTAAAAAAATTAAATGAAAATTAGGAAAATACTTTTAATAATTGTAAAATAAAAAATTAATTAATTAATTGTAAAAAAAAAATTAATTAATTAAATTAATTATATCGGAAATTTAACAATATAAGAAAAATTAAATTTATTATTTTTATTTTTATTTTAATTTACATTATCCTACCATGTAAAAATATTAAATGAAAATTAGGAAAATACTTTTAATAATTGTAAAATAAAAAATTATATATATATAAATCGTCATTAATATTGAATTATTAATGACAAAATATAGATAAAAATATTTTTATATTTAGTTCTGAGATTCCTGGATTTTGTCCACAGAGGGATTACTATTAATTAAGATAAATTAATTCTCACGGATACTGAGCTATTTAAATTGGAAGCGTGTAAGTCCTTATAGGGTGGCCCGAGGCTTGTGACCTGTATGAGCTGGCTTTAGCGATTACTTTACACAATGCGACGTTCACCAATCACACCGTAAGATCATCTTTCTCTCTCTCTGTGTGTGAGACGCTATAATTTAAGTTAATTAACAAAATATAGTGTTTTTATATAACACTATATTTTCAATAAAACATAGTTGAATGTCTAAAATATGTACAATGTATTTCCGGGGGATTCTAAAATCGAGATGATCTGTACGTAATCTTAAGAAGGCTTCCAGTTTGAACGCTTTGGAATAGTCCGGAAGCCGATAGAACATGAGAGAAGATTCGAGATAAAATGTTTTCTATATATAAATGGCGACGCCAGCGCTCCTGAATCACTCATATTTTTGACAGCTAGCGAAAGTCATAGGCACCGTCGAAAAGACAGCGAAATGTGAATCTGTACGGTAGACAACGAAGGGAAGCATAGACAATGGCGTGCAAAGATTCCACAATTATAATTTTTAATATATTTTCACGTGACGTGACTGTGGGCGGCAAATGGAACACTTAAACTTAGTCAAAGTTTTTAATAACTTCCCATAAAGTCACTGGACACGAAGTTAACAGGAGTAGGTACTGCTTTTGATATGATGATTCAGTCACTAAATGTTATTGAAATAATTCACATGCTAATTATCCAATTACATAATTAGTTCCAGAATCTTTGCTACTCTTTCATCACTTTTAAATAATGTGCCTCTTACATGCTGATGCAATCTACTTAAATCGCTCAGGTCTGTACTAAAAAATATCTCGCTTGTCAGTAGGTACTCGCGCCGAATTACCGTCACGCGTTGGTCATACTGCTGCGGTTTTTATCGCTGGTAATGTCACATTCGTCAAACAAAGACTATTGCGCAGTAGCTGGTCAATCCCTTTATATAGGTTATATCGCTTTCTCGATGTTTAGCTAGATACTAGAATAGCCCAGTCATTTCATTAGTGCACAATTCCTTCTACTTCTATTATCTCGTTAGAATATGTTTTTACTTTTTATTGGTTATTTTTGTATGTTAAAAAAATGTGCCTTTATTTTATTTTTTTATAGAATACTTGCACTTTATATGTGATATACTACTAGAGCATTGATAATAAATGAAAATAAAAAATTAGGAATCTCCTTTACGCATCCGGGTTCTTACACCGGTGCGATTTTAATGTCAAAGTGCTCGCAAAATTTGCCCAGTGTGTATCATGTGATCCGCACGTGTGTTTGTAGGTGTGTGGTTCACGGGTGTGCGTCGCGTGCTGCATTGTGGCGAGGGATGATGGATCACCGGCAGGCGGCAGCGGGCACAAGTCGCCCCGATGCGCCGCGGAATTCCCCGAATGTGGAGTCAAACAATTTTGATAATGTGAATAGGCGTGTAAGTCGATTGCGTGAGTTGTGACGAAGCGACCAGTGGTGTATTTGGGATATTATATTTTTTTAAGTCTGTAGCTTTTTGTGTCGGTCCATATCTATTGTGAGGAAAAGATCACAACATTCGGTTCCATTATTTATTTATTTTAACGATTTTATATCTCTTAGAATATGATTGATTTTATTTCTAGATAACGCAGTGTACTTATATCTGAAGGTTTCAAGAAAAATAGGTCGACAACAGACGCTATCTTCATTATCAGATAAATGAAAGAAAAGGTAATCTACTGCCTATGTTTGCTTTGTAGACCCCATTAAGGTCTTTGATAGGGTACAGCAGAAAGATATAATAAACATGCTAATAAAAAAGTCAATACCATAGTAAATGTGATAGTGAACTTTACAATAAAATTCCAATAATGAAAGGCAGACTAAGTCTAAGTCCATTTTTGTTCAGTTTGATAATATATGAACTGATAGAAGAGATCCAATTACTCCAACAAGGATATAGGATAGGAGAGACAATTTTGTGGTCTGATAAGCAAACGATGCTATAATCATAGCGGAGAATAATAAGGACTTTCAAATTTTTAATTTTTTAGATCTTTGACAGACTACACAATGATTGTAAAAAAATACAACATGGCAATCGCTATCGAAATAACTGAGTGATAAAATATTTTTTAAAACAAAAATTTTCACAGTGGCCAAACAAGTGTTTGGAGTCGGAAACTTCAGCTTTCCATTGTGTTCAAAAAGTAATTTAAAAAAAAAAAAATTTAATGGGGGTTAGTTGCGTTCAATTGTCATTGTCTCTTGTTTAGAATAGAGTATGTAATTTATGACGGAAACATTGCTTGTCGTCAGCTGTCAGAGGTGCCATAATTTTTATTACTAAAGACAAATATTTTTTAGGAAGAATTTAAGTTGCTCTGGATGTTGAACATGGTTTTAAAGGAGGTAGGCATCCGACAAGTTGCTGTTCATGACAAAAAATTAAGTAGTGTTCAGTTGGTTGAACGAGAATTCATTTATGAATTTCAAGCAATTATAGTAATATCTTATGCCGGAGTAATTTTACGACGATGCTTTGACCGGATTGGAAATGAAGATTTTATAAAATTTTAAGAAAATCTCGAAGAATAAGTGTTAACAAATTCACAACAAGTTGACGGGTGCGAGGAAGTTGATGTGTAATCAGGATGTGATTGGTTTAATTCAAATGAAATTTTAACTGATCACGAAGATATTTTACAACGTGCGGTGAATTTTAGAGTGCAACGTAGGGAAATTTGAGTTGATTTCTGTAGAAAAATCAACCATGCTACCTAAAGAAATAAAAATCTTGAAACTGAGAAAGATATCATAAATGAATAATCTTATTATAGTATAAAAGATTATGAATTATATTTAATTTAAATTAACCAGGTATGTATACTATACTATTGATACGTATTATGAAATTATTTAATATGATATCCAATTCGGCTCTGTGAAATGATATTTTAGACAGCCAGGGATGGATTGGCCCCTAAGGGATTGATAGCTGCTATTCAATAAAAATTCCTCGAGTACACTCAAACACAGTGTCTACCTCGGAACCTGCCAAAATATAACCGCATCATAAATTTCTCATGTGTATTTGGATACAATATATTTTATTAGTTAAAATTATTAAACGAAAATTTAGCTACCTCATTAATACAGATTCAACAAGTTATTTAATACTTGACCCAATATCGTGTTGCAAATGTGTCTAATCGACAAAATAATTTAGATAGGTAGGTCAAATTAGTGTTTCGTTGTTATGATTATACTGCTGACTCGGGTAAAACGAATAGGTTAATGGATTAGGTATACAAAATTGTAGTTAATGCCTTATTATAGGAAAGTATAGGAAAGTATGTCGTCACACTATCATCAAGCATCCACAGTAGACGGTCGGCCTTGCTACGCTCATCTCGGGAGAATCTCCCACCGCGCTTGGTCACATCTTCACTTGTTACCGAAGCTTCTCCAGTAAGCAATAACCATCCACACGCAACCGAAACACGTCTTCATTCTACGATTTCAACAAGGCTATCCCTAAAAAAATAAAGAATGAGCGTACACAGAATCTTTTTCAAAGGAAATTGCGGTGTTGTGCTTCATATAGCTACACTAACCTGTTTTTTTCGCCTAGTGCCGGTGCTTGGGTTTGGGGCCACTTCCACTCATCTAGATTGTTCAAGGACGCTCCAGAAATCGATTTTCCGAAAACCGCTAGATGTCCCTATTCTTTTTGCATTTATTGAAACTATATTAATACTGTCACGAGACTATAAAAACGAAAAGAGTTATACATAATCGAGGTTTTTACAGCACTCTGGACGTTTTATAGTCAATAGAAACTATTGGAAAGGCTTAGAAGTCAATCGACCATACTCGAAAATTTGCGAAAGAGCGTTACCTATTTACGAGATGACCTAACCGCTACACGAACAATTTGATGTGACATATCGGCGATCTCACTGAAACCAGCGCAGACTAGTGTGAAGCGTCCAGCGACAATAAATTGGAGAGTCCCTACTGAGCGTTCATTAGTGAATAACTGCCATTTAAAGACGAGTGATTAGTGTGAAATTATGTGAATTAAGAATAGTGAATGGCATCCACCCCTTACTCAAGGTCGTTTTATGAGCAAAAGCTCTTATATCGGTCCTGCTCATTCATCGTTTGATCGACATTTTGAACATGACAATCAAAATAACCGCTTATCAAAAAGTCCTGTCCGTCACAGCGTTCAATGCTATTTTATTTATTTAAATACAGAAAAAACAACGCAGTATAAAGAGAATAAATGTGAACTAATAGTGCTCCAATTAAATTCGTGTTCAGTGACTTTGGTGACGAAATAAAAACTTTATTTATTTTCAAGTGTTTCATCTGTCTCCCACCGTCATGATCCCGCAAAAATATATTATATCAAAGTGTTATTTTATACCTCACAGCTTCTCAAATGATGTAAGAGATGAGATATAAGATAACATTTTCCGTGATACTCTTGAGATGTCTGAGCAAAAGGTGGTATTTTCTACCATCAAATAGCTTTCGCGGAAATATTATTAAAGCCGAATGGTCGCGTTTCATTACATGAATATATTGTTTGATCTTTACGCACAAGGCTCAGTGACCTTTTGCAAATGTTAGCACGTTACGGAAGCACGAAACAAGCTAGGGGTTGATTTTAATATTGAAATGTCGTGACCTTTGGCGGTGAGTCTGTACCTTCCTCACATTTCACATCGCTTTATACCTTTACTCAAAATTACACCCTCCGCCATATGTATCTACATTAGTGCCCTATCTACATTCTATAGATATAAATATTGTATATAACTTGGTGATAGAATTCGGAGAAATTACGCACGGTTGGAATCCGTCGTAATATGTCAAAGACGACAATACTGGTATGCTCTAGAATGCCCTACAATAATCTGGAATCATCTACAAACGTCTGGTATAGTCTGGAAGCATCGGAAGTATTCTGGTAAATACTAGAAATGTATAGAATAATCTAGGAAGTTCGAAAAACCATCGTGTTTTGTATAATAAGAGGAACCGGTGCTGCGGCGGATCACATTTTATTTTGAAGTTTAACCGACGCAACTTACCAGCGACAAAACATTGGAGCGAAATATTGAGCGATTGTTGAAGTATGCAACATCTTCCATATTCCAAGGGTCTAAGATGTATTATTTAATATATTTTTCTCCTTGTTTATTCGTTGTATATAACTGAACCACTAAGCAGTTCGACTATATGCGTTCTTTAATAATATTTAAAATCACCAGTAGTACAATATGTGTACTAAGTATAACAATGCTTAATACTACCAGTCGTACTGGATGTGTACTGTAACAATACTTTAATTCTTCAGTAGTATCAGATGTGTACTATCGTAATGCTCAAAATCACTACTAGTACCAGATATGTAGGTATCAGGATGCTAAAAATCACCAGTTGTAGACCTTTTTCCTTTTAAGAAAGACAATCGAATTAGTATATGCAAGCCGTGCGTACGAATTCACATTGTTTCGCTGTGTTGGTGTTTACGGGTATAAACTCCAACACAACGAAACAATGAGCCTCGTATGTATGGTAAAATTGTTTTTTAAATTTGTAAAAGAATCTCACCTACCTGAATATTTTCTTATTGAAGCCGTATTATATTCGCGCTATCTTTACGTCTGCGAGTTTTATGTAGTTGGCAAGGAAAGTTTTCGTACTATAGCGTGTTTCTTCGAAAGATCTAACTTTTGGTGAGAACTTCGCGCACATCACATACAGAAACGACATTGTTACAAATTCTATACTTACTGACTGATAATGTTTTGTGTATATTCTAACTGTCAATTTGCTTTGACAATCATCTGCTGTTAAAACGGCGTTGTTTCATTCAATTTATATTTTTATTTGAATTATTGAATCCATTAATTACAACTAATGGTATAAATATAATCTGTTTCTGTTGATATGAATTTGCAAAGAAAGTTTGTTAAATATAAGTTTTTGAACTTTTTATATGCAATATAAATACGACGAATCATACAATTTTCTCGGTAACGGTATGACCCATTTTATGCCTACTCTATGTCACTGAGTAAAATAACGCTAAAAACTGCTGTATCTTTTGAATGACTTAATTTTTACTGCATTCAGTTTTGATATCCGAACGTCGTTATGTGCAGTTGATTAGTCATTATAAGCAATAAATTCATTCAATGCACCATTCGCTTTATTCCCTGCGGTTACCCTTCATTCCATATTCTCTCAATATTGTCAAATATTTCCGTCCACTCAAAACTAATCATATAAAATAATCACGGTAGTTACGTAGATAAATAAAGAGTCAATATATCCTCTAAAAATATTAGAGTCTTGCATTCAACGTCCAAACTTTTTGGGCAACACGCGCCCTTAATTTATAACCTTTTATATAAAAACAAGCAAAATAATGATAAACACACATTTCCGTTTGGAGACAATCTAAAGGAAGTTAGCGTTTTGCTCTTCGTGCTGCCGCCCCCTTCCTCCCACTCCTCTACCCTGCGGTGTCATTTATCAAGGGGTAAAACATTAGGGGTGGATAAATTAAAAGAGATAAAGAAAACACTTGCATAAGGATGACATTTCGTGCTCAGACAACACAGTGGTTCCTATTTGTTTTCAGACAAATACCAGTGTACGTACGTGCATGTACATACACATGCAATTAATTCTAGATTTTTAGGGTAAGCATACTCAAAAGGACGTACTCAAAACTTCCATATATATTGTCATGGGTTTGCGGCAGTGGAATCTAAATGTAACATTAAAAATATTTAATACGTGAAGTCACTCAACGCAAACTTTAGCTGGAATAATATTCTGTAATTTGAACTTCCTACTCTAGAATATTCCACTTCATATCGGTTCACTTCATATGTTCACTTTATATCGGTTGCTTCTTTAGCGGGTTATGTGTGATGATGATGTGTGTTCTGTGATAAAAGAATACGTCCACCCGCAAGACACAGATTCTTGTTTGGCACGTGACGCATAAGTCATTTTAGTGAAGTGTGGGTGTGTGACAATCTAACGCAGGATGGCTGGATGATGGCGTTTTTTACTTGGTGCGAGCGGCTATAAGTTACAGCGTGCCTCGAATTTTTGGGCATCTTGCCAGAAAAGAAGAAAGCCTGAAGAAGCTTGTGGTGGGCCACGTCGAGGGTCGAAAAGAAAGAGGAAGACTCCCTACTCGTTGGACCGAACAAATAGAAAAATCTACAGGCACTTCTCTGGTGACAGCGCTAAGATATGCAAGATGCTGGAAAAGATGGAGGAGAATAGTCAAAAGGGCGGGAGATCACGAAGATCGCTGTCCTCAGTCCTGTGGAACCGACTTGGATGGATGGATGTTTCGCTTATCAGTTGCCGGTCAAATTCGACTCTCTCGATTACTATAAAAAAGGGTATGTTTTTTTCTCGAATGTTCTGGTATAATCTCGTGTCTTCTATCGATTTCTAGTTGTTTCCATATTATTCCGTATCCATGTGCAGCCGCGCAATTACACGCTTATGTGTAGCTCTTCTCGATAAAGGATCTCGTGACAATATTCAAATGTAACATGTAGAATTATATTTGAGATATTATTAGTATTCGCGGTGACGGATATGTATACACCAGAAAACTCTTGGTTGATTTTCGGCCGCATAATCATTTATATCGCTGAATGTGGACTATATATGTATTTGCCGAGTTGGTTGATGTATGGCATTGATAGATAGGTGATCTCCTAATGCGATAGTGTGTAAGGTAAGATTCCTTCCCAACCGGGAGAATCTTCCCATGTTCAATGTGTGGTGTGGCGTGTGTAGTGTGAGAATACATGTATGTGAGAAGTGTTAGTAATACAAGCATGTAAATTAAGTAATACTCACAGTTTGGTACTGATTTATTGAGTATAGATACAGGTGAAATGGTTAACACGAATATTTTTTGTAAACAGTACAACGATCGCCGATGGAATGCTGACTTGTAGGTACAAGGCGCGGAAGCAACACAGATACGCCATAGATGGTCAACCTATCGAATTGTGGTGTTGGTAACTGCTTGTTGATACCGCAGAGACGTTCGCCAGATGGCGCCAGCAGCCCGCTGACCTCCGTACATTTATAAAATATTTCAATGTTCAAAACCTGTAATACTTAAATTATAATTTTAATTTTTTACAGATATATATAGTATTCGTCGAGGTTGCAGAACTTTCATTGATTGAATGTAATATTTTTCCGGCACGATTCTTTCTTCGCTCCACTCCAGGGTCATCATGCCAGAGGTACAGTGACGTCACAACATGGCCGCGGGGCATGACTTTTTAATCAGGCCACACAATGGAGTCCATAGGGGTGAACGCTCGGGGTACCTACCCTTAAATCCGGGCGGAGGCGGTGGGCTGACTTTACCGAGCGGAATAAGTTGTCTGGTCTAGCGGCGGAGAATATACGAGTAAAGTCTGCTAGATGACATCTAGTCATATTGCATTTGTATGTCGATTAGCTAGAATTTAATTTTTTTTATACAATTTTTTAAACCTTATCTTGAAGTGGTTCTTTATTTTTAAAAAAAAAACAATAAAGTCATTTTCATTCAAGAAAGAAAAAAATGAATTTATTATGTTTATAGCGTTAACTTTGTGGTTGGACATGACCTATTATTAACTGAAAAAAAACTAACAAACTTTTTATAAATCATATTGGTTGTATATTCGTCAGGAGAGACGCACAATAACTGTTCCATAAATGAAGTATGTAAATAATTCAAATGAGGGGTGGAGTTTGACAGGAAGACTTTGAAATGGGGAACACATAAAATAATTGGTTTTTTGTTCAATTTAATTGGTTATTAATTACATTACATTTATTGTTGAGGAAATTTTTGATTTCTCATATTTCCAAATTATCCACCTTTCCATACGCAAGTTCTCTTTATTTATTTGTAGAATTTTAACATCATTTTCTTTTTTAAACATGTGGTCTGTCTCTAAAAGCTGGTTTGAGAAGTCTGAGAAATTATTATTAGTAAGGTATCTTATTCTAATATTAAAATGCCATTTCACATATAAAAAATGCAGAACTGAAAGTATTGCAATTAATTTAATGTGTATCGGAATGATTTAGTTCGTTGACTTAATCTTTAAAGTATATTAAAAATTTACCTTATTTATTATTGGTATATATCGCGAGACAAATGCATTTTCGTCATATTTTTGGGTACTTTTTTGGAATAATTTTAATAAAATTTAATATTTTCATACCTGTGGTGTAAAAGCAAAGGCAGCAACATCCAAAAAATTAAAAAAATGTTTTGAATGCATTCACCAAGGATTACTTATTTAAAATGTACTGAATTCTAGATTTTATGTATCTATTATCCATCCCTTCCAAAATCATGTTATCTATAGATTTAAAGGCTATATTTCTTGTAAAATCTCGAATTCAGTACGTTATAAATTAATAATTCTCGATGACTGCATTTTTTTTTTTTTGATATAACTGCCTTTGCTTTTGTACCGGATATTGTTCGTTATTATTATTCTACACCATTGTTCATTATTCATATTTATTAAAGTGGAATGAATATATATAATATATGAAAATATGTTACTAGTGTCAGATAGAAGTGTTAAACGACCCCTGCATAGACTATGTTTTTCTGGTTTGACGCATCCCATCCCCTATACATTTTATTTTGTTTTGGTCTTTGAAGATCGCTGAATTTTTTTAATTTTAGATGATGTTATTTAGTTTTCTGAAAAATAATTTCTGAAAATATTTCTACGTTCGGAAATGTTTGCATATTTCTAATGCACATTAATTTATGCTGGTTCTTGATAGATTTTGCAAGAGAAGCCTCTGAAGAGCATTGTTTATTAATTAACGTAATAATTAAACAAAGTAAATTTTTATTAATCATATTAATAATATCACCACAAAATTATTTTGCTCTTTTCGAATAATTAAACATTCACAATTATTTCTATTCGAATCCCATTACCGGCTGAAATATTTTTTTGTTAATTTGATTTTTCTATATGTCTTTTTCTAATTGATTCATAAAAAATTGTTTAAAAATGCACAGAACCTTGTTCTTCAATTGCAACCTTGTGAGGTTTAATGTGTTTTAATGTTTTAATAACGTGTTTTCTTGAATATATTATAATAATTAAACAATTGTTAATATTCTATTCACTTTCATTTAAGATTTGTAATTTTTCAGAAACATATAGTTCCGTGATAGTAAGGGGCCTGTTTTATGCTGGCTTCAACCCAGCTTCAATATTCGACGAGCATGCATGAAAGTATGAATTAATGAATGAAATGATATTCAGAGCGTAAGTGTGACTCTTTGCCTACCCCACGATAAATGGTTATCGTGTCAATTGGTTAAATTTAAATTTTTCTTGTTCTTACTCCCTCGTGGCGTCTGCTTGCTTGCCGTCAACAAAAACTTTGGATCGATTTTTGACCCTTTTCCCGTGATCTAATCGAGCTGAAACTTGGCAAGCAGACTCGTGGCGACGATCAAGAAAATCTATCAAATTTTCGTTAAAAAAAATTAATAATTATAGTATAATTTCGGATTTTTAGAAATTTTTTTGGTTTTTTCAAATTGGAACATTAGAAAAGTTTGATTAGCAACGGCGCGGCGGCCCGATAACGTCGCGGAATATTTTCTAAATTTAAATTACTCCGTCGGTATAATAGGTACATCACTACGAATTTCGAAAATTTACAAAACAATTGGTTCACAGATGACAGCGAAATTGGGTTTTTTGGGAAAAAATAAAAAAATAATTAATTTTTTTTAGATTTCTGCTTAGTTTTGAAGAATTCTACATTACTCAAATCTGATTCTGACTAAATCATTTGACGCTGGAAATTCATAAGGTACGATATTGATGATAACTGAATCTATCAAAATCTTGAAATCTCAAAACATCTGACATTTTAGAAATATATTAAATTTCTGTAAGTTTAGTGTTATTTATATGTTTTAATTCGTCTTTAATTATTGTTATATTTTACAAAGAAAGGGAGTATAGTAAAAACTCGGTTTTTATGGGTTAATTTTTTTTCTATTTATGTACGGGAAACTAATAGTAAAAATAAAAATCAGGTTACATGAATATTAAATAGTATAGGGGTTATCTTGCAAATTTTCATAGAATTAACATGTTACGTATTAAAATATAGCAACAATAACTTAACTATTTTCCAAAAGCGGGACATATGAAATAACTTGCGGAGACTGTGATAAAAAATACATGAGCCAAACCACTAGAAACTTAAATACACGCATAAAAGAACATCGCCGCTACCTAAAAAATAACAATTTCTCCGAATTTTCCAATCATATAATTAACAATAATCATTCTTTCGATAGTCAGAAATTAAAATTACACCACTCGGTTCCTCATAGACGATGTATAATGAATACTTTGGAAACCGTTGAAATCCTAAAAAATTTGAATTCTAGAAACATATTAATAAAAAATATCACATTTCAGTCCACTTCACCACTCCTAGAGCTGTTCGGGGAAAAAAATACCCTTCCCCACGGTACGCCGCCCTGACCTAACCGATTAGATTGATAAATTTTGTATTTAAGTTAGTTATTATCTACACCTGATGACGAGAGGGACTGCTCCTCTCGAAATTATAATAGTAATTTAATAACTCATATTGTGTGTGTGTATTAGAAAGCAAAGTAAAACATATTTTAAATTAAAAATATAAAGTTTAAAGAAATATTTGGACTAAATGCCGACTACCCCTAGAGTTTGAGCAGGGTGGTTCCACCACTGGGAAGGGTTAGTGCGGCCAACAATGAGGTTGTTTTGTTAGAATGGTCTGGTGTTACCGCGGTATTAAAAAGTCACCATCGCCGGCGGCCGAGGGTTGCGGCTTGTGGGGGTGTGTCGGGGGCAGAATTTCGGGGTGCAGATGCACACCGCCAAGAGACTACAGTGGAACGATTGCACAAAGTTTTGAATTGGTTGTAATAAATAATTTAGGGTTTTAGTTTTCATATATAAACTGAAATATTTAATTTTATTCTTGATTAATTCCAAAAGACACTTTATATTATGAAATTTTACTTCGAAAACAATAAAAACGAAATATCAATGTCCAGCTTGAACCAGCCAAAGAAGTTTACCGGGATATATTATAAATATCTCACAGAAATAAAGATATTTTTAATGTGGTAGTCCATCAAGGGTAGAATTGGTGAACTTTACGTTGTGTTACGTGGTGAAGTAAGCCGTGTCTTAGGTCGTAACCACTATGAACACCAATAAGACTTCCATACCTTCTTTATACAAAAAAATAGCTTCGTTTCTATGAAACATCTGCAATGTATCTTGATAAATATATATTGATAGCAAAAACGTCATTGATTAAATCAAGGCGGGCGATGGAATGGTTGGTTGGCATTGGCCGCGGCCTAGACCGCCGGCCATCTTTAAATTCAAAGTATTGTCATCGCGTGACGCCATTGGATTTTTTATTCGGTTATTTCACTAATCATCTCCACTGTGTATGGAAAAACATAATATACTCGTACATCAGCGTGTAGTCAGTATTTTGCAGGCGCATGCAGTGATTGAAGCATGACTCTTATGTTAGCATATATTTTAGAAAAAATTGGAAAAAAAATTTTTATCCTCTAGATTATTATGTTTTATTGAAATCTGAATAATATTATAATAATTATGATAGGAATACTAAGTGATGTATATTTTAATTTTTTTTTTTTCAAAATATATGCTTAGGTAAATTTTATGCTTCAATGTTTTCACTGCACGCCCCTGGTATTTTGAATTAAGCTATGGTTAACTAGAATCTCTAAATAATAAGTAGGTATTTGTAATATTCCTATCACAAATCATATTATATTATAAAAAATTACTTCATCATAATAATATTAAATTCGATTTTTTTTGGGTCTCCAAAACATACGAGACAGGAAATTGAAGAAATAAAAATTTAACTAATAAGAAATAAAAATATAAATCTTATTATTACGCGTTACTTTTACGATCTTATTGCGTTATGATTGTACGACATAGTAAACCAAACATTTTAATTTTTTATAATATTCTTATTTTTTTAATTACTGACATTTGAAAAAGGGTTATTAGTTTGTCTATTTTAAAAATAGTGCTTCAGAATTTTAAAAAAAGCTACATTAAATACCTAATTTGATATTTAATTTAATTTGGCGCTCTAAAAAATCTCTTCAACTGTCAACTCTAAAACTTCGAACTACGTCATTATCCGGTAGCGTGTTATTTATAGCTGTGCCGCCCCCCACATCTGCTCATGCTGCCAATAGCAAAAATATTTCTGTTCGTTTTGGTGACTTCAATATTATTCGATAACCATTACAAAAAGTTACAGAGAAGCTTTTGGACACTTGTTCCTTTATCGTGACAGTATTTTATTTTAAGGCTAATTTGTAATGTTCTTTTTCTGGTGAAGTATAATCCTTGACGCATAAGTTAATCCGGGGATTAAGAATAAGCCGACCGCATTTGTGAATAAGATTGTACGGGCCGCGACACTGGCGTGAAGTGGTGATGAGGGGAGGGTTGGGGGGGATAATTGTAAAGTAATGACGTGGTTTTTACCGAAGATTACTTATGCAATCGACCGGGGGTGTGTCGAGTTTTTGCACTACTCAATACAGCCTTTTGCTCTAATGGCTGGAGCTGCCGCGGCACCCCACGCCGCCGCAGTAATTACTCTTTAATGGAAACAGACCATTTTATATGAAGAACACTCGTTTAAGTGCACTTAGGGCTTGGCTTGTAACTTGGTGGAATGGACATTCAGGTATATAAGATATACTAGATGTGTTATCTGGTTGTCAATGTATCGGCTTTATATACACTTCCTTAAAAACTCTCTCAATGCTGTTCAATCACTGATCGATAATGTCAGTCTCATTACAATGTGTTTCACGGAAATGGTCTTCTTGTGAATCCGTCTTCTTCTTCTTGTTAATTCTTGTAAAAAGTCCATAGTTGGTAGCTCGCAAATTTTATCTATGTATATTGATATCATTAATCAATTCATGACCTATGCTAAAGTTGTGAAAAACTAAGGCGTCCTCAGTGATACAGATCTTTAATGGTATGAACATATTTCACATGTCGGGTAAAAAATATTTACTGTAACTTAACTGTAAAATGTTAATTTACGGTTAATCTTCCGATTAACTGTAAATTAACAATTACGTAATCTTTGCTTCTTTTCCTGCTTGATTATGCTGATGTGTGTCATCTGGATGTCAATTTAAAGCATTCCAACAAACTGGAACTCCTCAAAACATATATGTCCATTTTATCTTCAACCTCAAAAGATTCTATCACACCTCATCTTTCCACAATCTTCTCCTGCAATCTGACAACGCCGTAACATCAATGTTTTATCTCTACTTTTTATATATTTTTCAGTCCTCACTCACAACAATACCTAAAATCTGAAATCAGCTCTCAGTCTAATAATGGCCTTCCAATCCATTCGGCTGACAGAACAACTCCTCATTCGTGCAGTCGGCTTGTGATGGTCGACATAGATATAGATTTAATGAATTTAGAAAATCCTAAAATAATAATATTCAAAAAAGCCAAGTATGCATCAAAAATATATTTCTTCTATTTTGAATCGTTTAAAAGTAAAAGCCTGATATATTTCTTCTCAAGATTCTATGTATTACAAGAGGCTAACAAAATATTGAATATTCAGCTATACAAGTAATATTTCTTAGATCTTTATTATACCATAGATATAATTCTGTGTTAAATTAATATTGTTTGCCAATCCTAATAGACTCGACCTTGTGAGTAGGTGCGAACGAGCCTTTATTATTTATGAATCGGAACAGTAAGTCTCGCGTGTAGCGGGTGCTTAACTGTTATTTTAACGAAACGGACCAATCACAGGCGCGCTTTGCCTTCGACGGGTTGAGCCGGAGGCGACCGTCCCGATGACTGAATTCGGCCAATGGCGAGCGCCGCCGGTGAAGTCATCGCGCATAGGATGAGTCACTGCACTAGCGTGGATTTCGGAGATATGGTGCAATCGTTACTATAAAAGGAGCGAACACGATATACTCACCCTCTTCAGTTCGAGACCAGACCTGCGAGCGGAAGCGCTGCCCGAGAGACTACTGCCAGAGACTTCATTTGGAGAACAGCATTTGCGGACGGAGTTGCTGCCCGGACATATGGAAGAATCTACCATTCGCCAGTATCAGAGAGGATCGTACCGCCACTGTGTAACAGCTAAGGAACACATTTATATTATCTATCGGTTAACTATTTTCACTATCGAAATGTATTTATTTTGGGAAGATTTAAGATTGAAGCAATTATGTGTGAATAATATCACGATTTCTTGTGTGATATTGGTTTAATTCGTACGGGAATATCTCCCAAACGAATATATTTTGATGCATGGGGATTTTCATACCATTTGTATTAACCATTGATATTACGGAGCTCTATAAGCAGCGCTTAATAGATTCATAATAATTGTCGACGCGTTATGTATTGAGTAATCAGATATCAATCCAAATCGTACGAGAATTTCTTCCGAACGAATATATTTTAAAGTATGGGGATTTTCATACTATTTGTACTAACAATTGAATACACATAATTCTATAAGAAACGCTTAGTAGCCTTATAAAAATTGTATTACATAAGTATTGCGCAATCCGGTCTTCAGCTAACTCTTTATGATTTGAGTACCTCAGTACATCTGGCTTAACAAGTAGCTTCAGAACGACGAGTAAAGGACAGAATGGGGAGATCTAACTAAAGATTAGGGATATCTGGTTTGTGATGGCCTAGCTGGTTGGGGCGTAGATGCTTGCCGGCACTTGGGTGTGGAACCCGCACAAGCCCCTGCAGGGTCCCTTAAAGGCGGGGCCCTCCTTGTTGCTCGGGGTCGTCAATAAACCTACCTCTTTCCTCACCAGGCGCAGGGCCACATAACCCACAAAAGGTTCCCTTTGTCTTTGAAAGGATTTTCATGCCTGAATGCTGTAAAACCTTTTTAGAAAACGTTAACTTCTATTTCGTCCTCTGTAAGAAAGACAGGGCCAGAATAAGTATAAAAATCATTCACTCATATGGAATAGCTGGGATATTATAAATATGTTACTAACACTCTAACATTGACCAAAGTAAATGTTGCAAGATGCAGAATCGTGGGACGCCGCTCTGAAAAGGCATAATGAGATTGCACAATAATTTGTAACATCGCTGACTATGCCCGCAAAGGAGGCTAATGTCGTCATCAATTCGTACCAAAAGAGTACATGATTCTTCAAACACCGGCCTAAAAGAAAGGCGCCTCAAGACAACACACATCATCAGAAACTCGTACCAAAAGAGTACGGCTATCTCAATTATAAGCCTAAAAGAGGGGCGTCACAGGATCACATCTCGTAAAGAAGAGATAGAGTCTCGGGATGCAGTAAGTTCCGGAGGAACAAGGGGGGCCATTTAGTCACTTAGGAAGCTGGTCACCGGGTTTAGGCGGGCGCGGAGCCTTAACCCCCCTCAGCAGAGATGCTGGGGGTTTAAAACAAAAATTTAGCATTCAAAGAAACTATTATTTTATATAAACTCACGGGCTGTTATAAAATTCCTACGAACAAACCATCCCCGAGACCTTGTCTATTTATTCATAAAGAAGTTTCACTTCAAAATGTGGTATTTCGTAGATAGCAAATATATATATTATTTTCTCACGGAATTTATATGAACAGGTTCATGCACGTCTAAGACGGAACCATTCAAGGTAAGAATATGCTAATACAAAGTGTTTATAATTATTAATTTCAGTGTTATTTAATATGTGTGAATTTTTCCCTTTGCGCCGTTCGAACGATTTTACTGGTTTTTTAACATCTCCAATCGAAAATGTTTTATTCCTAATACACGAATTCTTTCCAGTGAACGTATTTTATTGTAACATAAATGTATAGATTATTAGGTTCGTTAGATGTTTATATTACGTAATATTATGCAATTGTTTCCACACTGCTCCTATAAAAGAATTTGAAGTTATTACGATACACAACGGGGTCCTTCATCCATTAGACGAATCATGTGCCAATTCAACGACGTATTACGAATAGTATATATTATATTTATCGAGATTTATTCGCATTTATTATTTCTAGTAAAGGTTTTAGTATTGGTGCCAGGCGCCATTATGAGGCGGAGATAGTTCATATTCATAGCCCGACTGTAATAGGTATTTTTATCGCGTAAGAGGTAGCGCTTTTAGAAATATGACTGTGTTTTATGTTTCGTCCCTGACGGACAGGATGGTATAGCTGTGGTTATTTAGGTAATACACTTAGTAAATGCGAAGGGCATTAGGTATTATCAATTTCGTCTGTGAACCCAAGATGTTAGAAATATTTTAGTTCCTTTAATTTCATTGAATATTTGCTGCAGAATAATATTTGATGAGAGAAGTAGTTAATATTCCATTCAAAGCAAAAGTTTTAGTCAATATCTTTATAGGTAATATTCAACAGCAAATTAGAAATATTTTAGTTAACATTTTTAGTTAGTTTTGCATTCAAAAGCACAATTTTCACAGAATAATTATATTCAGTTAAATGTATAGGTAGCACTGGCAGAGCATTAATATTGTATAGAATACATTATTTATAATATTTCATAGAAGAGTATAATATTTTATTCAGCGTTCATTATATAGTTACAACGCAATTCGCAGTCGTGTCCCTCTTGCGCCATGCAGAGCGTCGCGCGCTCACATATAAGAAAAATGTTTTATTTAATATTGAGATTTATATTATATTATTCTTCGCCTTATACGTTTGGACCACCCCCTCATACATCACTCTGGTGCCGGACCAAGAGATAGATTGGATTTCTACATTTAACAAAACCACACTTTTTGATAAGGAAGGACCCACTATCTACCAGGGTCATCACAGGCTAAGCTAAAAAATTAAAGCACAGATTATATCATATTATCACATACCATAAGCATCTTCAAAAGCAGACTAATGCAATCTTATTTTTCTCAAAACTTAGTTTAACCTTTCTTTTGCCCATCCATCTCCCACTTGTCTCATTATCCTGGAACTAGTTTTTTTATTGTAATAATGTATTCGAAAACCTATTTTAACTGTTCCATTAAATTGCAGATGGTTGGTACGAAAAAATTGCCAACTGGAAGTAAGCCCGCCATTGTAATGGAACGTGTGCAAAAAGTAAATAAAGAAATAAATAAATACGATACAAACATTTATTATTAAATAAAATTTGTAACGCCTTTAGAAGACTATTTATTGTCTCTAAATACATGAAAGACTAGAAACAAAGTATGCTCAGAGGTGGTGGCACATTCGTTCGTTTTCCATACAGGAATATTACCAACATTTAAATATCTTGAATAAACCGTAGCTCCGACATTGTATTCAGAGATCTTTAATGATCTACCACAAGCCTTTGGCCTTTGCTGGCTGATAGTTGAAAGGGAAATCGCAGGAAATCTATCTGGGTACTCGCAAAGGAACCTGCAGTTACACCAGTACTAACATGATGAAAATGGTCAGGATTTGCCTGGAATAGAGCGGAGGAACCCAGGATTACAAGAAGAAAAAGTGAGCCTCAAGTGGATAAAAGCCTACAATCTGACTAAGGAGTATTTGGAAGCTATTGTGAGACGAAAATGAATCAAAAACCTGAACATAGTCGATCTGAACAAAAAAATATTGTGTACGATAATATTGTCTATCGAATTGAAACGAATAGGGCTGAATAGGATCATATTGTCTATAAATTTGTTAACAAATAAAATTTTACCTTTTTCTTCCTTTCAGTCATCCTTATAACGTTTTTGGCCTATCGATTGGATAGCACACTTCCACCGCTTTGCCCTGCGCTATCTTTGCACTGAGGCTATCTTTCTTCGCAGAATCTTTCCATTAGCCTTTTTCATGTGCTTCTGTCTTAAAGACCTTTTTCTATTTAGACGGATATAAAAATAAAAAACTCATTTAAGTTATCTTGGATACATTCTCCACATGGGAAACGAAAGATTCCCTAAATTTTACTTTAAATGCCAAAATATTTGCCAGCGATTTATAATATATTTGAAATGTAATAGTCCTACCGTAAAAAAAAATTAGTTTGAATCACTATTAATCCAATTTCGCATTTTCAATGAGATTTCAATGGTTTGAAATCTTTTAAATTTTTATATGAATTTTTAACCCTTTCGTTAGTGCACTTATGCTATGTTTTAAATTCATGGAATGGACGTTGAATTGAAATATATTAGATAAACACATTTTTATTCATGATTCTCTAAGTATTCCGGGAATTCCTTTCACATCCAAATTGGTGATCCTATATCTACCAATGCGGTAACCATATTAAACCTCCAAAATTTTCATATACATTGCCTCTCACATCACATATACCCAAATAACTTCACATTTTTGTTCATGACAGGTGATTTATATGCACCTTTTCTTAACACAGCAGTCTCCCACATCTCAAAAAGGTGTTCGCCCTGCGGGTATGATTCTGACGTGGAAAACTGTACCTTTTTTTACAAAAAATATTGTAATACTGGCGAATAATTTTGTCATATTTTCCTATGTACATATTTTTTTGATGAAGGGGGTGTAAACCTTTCTTATTTCACCGAACAAAATAGAAAGTATTTTTAATGAGTTTTTTTATTAGAAAGTTGCAAATATATAACAGTTTTTTGATAATGAAAACACATACAGTTATTCATACACACACATGGACGAAAATTAAAATATGAAAGTTTTTATAGGAAATATTAGACGTTAAATATTAACTACCTTCAATAAAAGAAACACGTATAAAGTCGATACATACCCAACTACTGAAACGTAAACCGACTTGGAGGCGGATTACCAGTTCTATATTATCCTCCTAATTCCAAGGAACTTCACTTCTTACCAATACTTTACCTCCATAACTTATACTAAATAATTTAGAAAACCTAAATTTACGCGTAATTCTCCTTGATTAATTGATTAAATTTGCATTTTTGCACTTATAATTTGTATATGAAAGCAAAAACTCTTTCCTCAAAGCCAGAATTCTCTGAAATATAAGGCCTTCAACCAGGCTTTCAGTACTGGAGCCGAGACATGGACCTTCAGCGTCGATCCAATTTTAAAAAAATTACCAAGGATAGCTCTGTGTAAGAGTGCATAAAGATGTGGCATGCTCAAGTGGTAAAGAGCTGGTTATACTGGTATATTAATAGAGGTACCATCTATTGTCAGAATTTAGCTCTACTAAGCTGCTGCCACAAAGTGACAAGAAAATTCGCGGTAATTTTGTTGAGAAACTAGTTTTAAAATATGATGTCTATATTAAAGAACACATTATTTTTGTGAAGTTGCAATCTCAGAACAAAGTTTTGTGATTTTTTTAAACCAAATGTATTAATCAATTAGAAAATATATACAGAAAAATCAAAATAATGAAACAATATTTAGCTGCTACTAGGATTAGGCAGTTACATAAGGTAATTTGTGATTGTCGCATTATGAAAAGTAGATGTCTAAAAATAGATACCATATGCATAAATCAATTAATAAAAGGAGATATTATATATCGATAAATTAACGGCAATGTACGAGGCCGCTACAGTGTAATTGATAACGCACCTTTTCCGGATAGATTGGAGATCTGTGATTCGAATCTGTCTAGCCGTTAAATATTTTTTTGTTGATTTGATTTTTCTGTTTGTCTTTTCTAAATGATTAATAAATTTGGTTTATCAAAATCTAGTCTATAAATTCAAATTTAGAAAGAAGAGAACAGAAAAATGCTTCATTCTTTCTTCTATCACTTTACTTTTCTTCTACCATTTATAGAAAATTTCTCTGCTACCCAATTACATTATAATGGTCCAGATCCATAGGAATGCAAACTGTCTGTAACCTGAAGCTAATGTGATCCAATGACGATGGTTCAAATCAGCAACTCGATAATGTTTACACATGGAACTCCATACCGCAACTCATAACTTAAAATTCACGTGGGTGTGTGACCAACATCACCTATAACAGTGACACACGTGAATTTAAAGAAGACACCGACGAAAAGTTAAATATGATATTCCATACCTTGTTCTCAGCCATTGGAGAAAGGACCACTTCAAGCCTCTTTACAATACACAAGATGTCACGTAGCTTGTAGCAAAAACTCTGGATCGTCTTTTTCATTAAATTTGAACAGAAAATACTCTTTAAATTTAGGTAGAATGTCGATATTTCGGAGGTAAGCGACATCAAAATTTGCGTTTTATTCAAAATTTCCTTCTCATCTATAATTTATTCATCTAATATTTCTTTAAAAAAGAAACGATACTTTTGTATTAGACTATCATGAAAGTAATTTATTTCAAATATTGAAAATTCATTCGCATTGGTCATATAAAATGATTAAAACTATGCATAAATTTGAAAAATATTTTTCGTTTTTGATTTGTATTAAACGAATTTTTAATATTCTATACAATAACTTATAAGTTATTGTAGTGATAGTACGATTTTTTAAAGAAAATAAGTCAGAAAAATGAAGAAAAAAAATGCAATCTTTGTCTTTTCTTTTATCTTATCTCCGTAACTATCGAAATTTCACCCTGTGAGGAATATTTTCTAAGACCCCCCAGTTTTCGCTACTAGCGACGAGATACCTTGTATAACTGGAGGTATAGTCAAGAGTTGATGGCTTGACACTATGTGATATGTACAGTAAAATTAATATTACAATACGTACCTAAACGTCGGATTTTACATGATTTTAATTGAATCTCTTGTTGTTTGTAACTGTTTGTTGAGGTGGAATCCTGTAATTTATTTTTCACCAACTTCCCGACTAGCTAGCGCTCTGAAACTTTCAACATTTGTGTAAAGCGGATGATTTTATATTATTCAATTTTCGGCATGCTTTGATCATTATATCGATTAAAATTAATCACGTCACTTAAAAGCGAGAGCCGCAGAAATATTATTAATCGATATGACAGTTGCTTTGTGGCGCGACAAGATTTTTTTAATTTAAACTAAATTGAACTTTGCAATGCACGATATTGAGTTAATTTAACCCGACTATAGTTTCAAGAGGAGAGCAGTCCCTCTCATCATCAGGTGTAATTTATAACTAACAAAGTACAGAAATTATGAAAATATTTGAGTAGAGTAACGGGTCGCGGAGCAATGGAGTGATTTTTTGTGGTCTTCAGGGGAAGATGCTGTGAAGCGGAGACTTTTGTAAGAATGTGATGTTGTTTTTAATTTTTTCCTCAGAATTAAAGCTCTTTTGGGAGGTTTTCAAGCAGTTTGTTATCAAACCTTTATAAAGAACCGAGTGTAGTAGTTTTAAACTATATGGTGGCGAATTCTGATAAATTGTTGTTTCTTATACAACGACGATGTTCCTTTACTCTTATATTAAGGTTTTTTGTAGTTTGGCTTATGTATTTACTATCACAATCTCCACAAGTAATTTCGTATATCCCACTCTTTTTACTCCCTTTATATTAACTCGTGGCGTCTGCTTGTCTTCTTGTCTGACGAAAAAACTTTGGATCCATTTTAAACCCTTTTTCCGTGATCCAATCGAGCTGTAATTTTGCAAGCAGACTCGTGGCGACGATCAAGATCTGTCAAATTTTCGTTAAAAAAAAATTAATAAATTTTTCGATTTTTCAAATTTTGAATGGTTTTTTCATACAACTTATTAAATTGTATGAAAATATTTCAACGCGTCTGGTAGACGCGAAACCTGATAATAGTATAATTTTGGATTTTTGGAATTTTTTTATTACTCCCTTTCGTAGCGTCGCCCGACCGAAGCCCAACGCGTATGTTAAGCGAAAAAAAAGTTTCAACTAGTAAATGAGAAAGGGAGTATAATAAAAACTTGGTTTTTATGGGTTACTTTTTCTAATGAGTTATTTTTGGTTTTTGAATTAAGAAGGATTTTACCGATGTTGTTATTAGTATCAAACGCGAGTTTTATATATACGGGAATATTGGTGAGAGGGACTGCTCCTTTTGGAACTATATTCATGTTAAACGTACCTCAACGTGTGTGCATTACAAAATTCAATTTAGTTTAAATGACATTTTTTTTAAACTTTAAATTTTGTTTAATATTTGGATACTGCGGTAATGTTAAAAAATCCACCACGAATGTATGCAAGGAAAGCGTTTAAAAAAAATCACGTCTTCAAATTTTTTTGATTAACTCGTTCCTTTTTGACAGATTGCCGCGTCACGCCGCCTAAATCAAATAACATTCCAGCGCCGAAAATAGGGAAAGAGCGCCGCCGGAAGCGGAACCCGCGAATAATTTTTAGGTTTCCTTCGGGACGGGGCCGCCCCGCGCGATCAGGCGGGAGGACCGTTAACATACTTAATGCACTTTACGTGTTGGCATTTCCTGCTTTACGTGACTATTTTATTTTTCCGTTTGCATAAACAAGCCTGCACCTTTAAGGAACTGCGGAAAAACGTGAGGTTGATGCGATTTTCGCGAGAGTTTCACATTTTCATACGCCCCTATCGCGCGAGCTAACTGATTTTTCATTCGTGATATGTAGAATAACAAAAAATGTTCATTGGAAAAACATTGGAAATCGGGAGGAATTACGCACTATCCGATTCTCTCGAATGCTCCGGTACAATCTGGAATCGACTGGAACATTCACGTGAGCACTGGATATGTAGAGTAATCGCTAAAAATATGAAGACAGTTCTCGAGACATCGCGAAAACAACATTTTTTGCATAAAAAAGCTGAGCAAGTGACGTTTGACAATAGATACGCTTCATCACCTGCGAAAAAATGTACCGAAAACAGTGTGGCCAGCGCATTGTAAAAGTGACAGACGTCTGAAAATTGAACGAAATTCTCTCGAAAGTAATCGAAACGATAGAAACAGAGTAATTTGATTGTAAATTTAATAACAGTGCTCCAAATTAATTATTTTCCATTGACTTTTTGATAAATTTATAAAACCTTAAAATTGTTTTTAGTGTTTCATTTGCCTCCCACAACCACGTCCTGTCACAATATCATACTTTAAAAAAAGTAAAAGTCTAAAAATTAACGTTAACATTAATATTTTGTGAATTTTCCACTAACCTAAATTAACTTTTAATATAAATTAAAATACATAATAATACCAAATTCTGTTTAGTAAATATTTTTTTGGTATATAATATGGTAGAAACAACTGTTTCTTGAAATTCTTATTATTTAATAATTCTCTAATGAAAAAAAATTAAATGTGCAAGTTTCCTCGAAAAATAAACTTTGTACAAAGTATTGTTTGTTTTATAGATGAATACACATTTTTCAGCCGGTAGTAAGGAAAGCGCCATCCGGCGTAGCGTAGTATTACTATACAGAGTACTATGTACACTTCGGCCGTGAGTTATGGCTGTGAGAAATGTTAAATGTTAAAATTAATTTCCAAATAAATATTAACATTTATCTAAATTCGTTTTATTCGAGGTCTATATGAGACAATATTAAAAATTATTTTATAATGCGAAAAAAGTCGCGCTGAATTTGTACTTGATAAATCAAAATACAAACCCGTGTGAAATATCGGAATACTTTATTTCACCTCGGCGGGGAAGTGGGGGAGAGCCGACACGTGAGGTAAGTGTCGCTCGTAAAAGTGACACCCCGCGGTCTTTATTATTCCCCCGCGCTTCCTGCCCCGCTCCCCCCGCCATAATACGGTTTAAGTGTAAATACGCCTCATTTTTACTAAGCCGTCTTATATGTCGGCCGCGAGGAAAAAACCGATTTACATATTTTATGTCGATTAGCTATTCAAATGTATTTTTTTATTTGTTCGGTCGCTTTAACGCCACGGAAAAGTTTTGGCAGCGAATTAAAAAGTTTCGAGGAGAGCCGGGCGTTTTTAATCTCGCGGTAAATTGAAAAGTTTGCTTCGTAATTTTTGTAATTTTGTTTTTTTTTTTTAATTAGTATAATACACCGATCATCATTTCGTCATTTTAGATATTATTTTTAAATTTAATAAATTTTGTAGTGGTGTTTTTAATATATCATGCAAAATGTATCCTAGCAAATTACACTGAAAAAAGTCATGTTTTATTGGTAATGTTGTGATTCTTCATGAAACGTACATTAATTTTTAAAAAAACAGAGCTACTATCGATACTTGAACCCGGAATCTTCCTATTGGGAAGGAACTATATCTACTAGGTATAAAACTGCAACAAGGTGGTGCTCAATTCTTATTCTTCTTCTTCTTCAACTCTATTTCGACTCAAGAGTCTGTTTGTGCAAGAGTCCTCTGTGATGCTGAATTCCATCTCTCCATCGCTCTGGGGGTCTCCCTGGTGGACGCGGTCCATCTGGTACGCCATGCAAAACTATGTATGGTAATCTCGTTGTACTCATTCTTTGTACGTGTTGGTAACAGTAGCTGTCGTCCCCATTTGACCACATCTTGAACCTCGTAGACCTCTCGGATTGCTGTATTCCTCACGAGATCATGTAGAGTGTTTCCAGCAATAGAACGCAGAGTTCTCATTTCATTTGTTCTTAGCGTACTCTTTGTCTTGACAGTATGCCCTCGCTTCAATACCATATGTGAGAATAGGTCGTATGCAGGTCTTAAAAATGCGTTCCTTGTCATATCAAATCATACGTCACACGTGAAATAATTATACAAAGCCCACAAAATTGTTTAATGTACAGAGGTTTTAAAATATATAATGAGATGATAATGTTCCTAAGTTTTCACGGCCATTCACAATCTTCTAGTATGCGTCTTCTGGGGTAGTATTTTTCGGACTTTGCAATGAGATCCGAAACGTCGGCCAGAAAGATTGTAAAAATATGGCAAGATATCCCAGAAAACACAAACCAGAAGAATATAATGAAATAGCGAAAAATTTAAAAAATATAAATTAGCTGAATGAAAATTTTTGTACAAATAGTATAGTATTACAAATTAAATAATGTATATCATAGATTTTATTTAAACGATAGTATTATTATATAATAGTAGTATTACAGAATATAGACAGAAAATGTAAATGTAAAATGATTTGGTATCTAAATTATATTATTATTATTATATTCCTATATTTAATCATGCAATTTTTTATTATCCATAAACCGTTTCAGGTTTCTATAATATTTAAAAAAAATGTATTGATAATTAAATTAAAGCAGAATCTAAATATACTAATAATTAAATTTAGAATTAAGTAAAAAAATATTGACTCTAATATTTAAAATATGCGTTTTTTTTTAAAAAAGAGATGCAAACACAGACATTAATAATCTTACAATTTTCAAAATAAGCTAAACGCTTGTGCTATGAAAATAGAACATACTTGTTAGTGTCCTGGAATGGGGCTGGAACCATCGACCACCAGATCACTGGGCGAGCGTCATGACCATTACGCCAATAAGGTACTCTTAACAACAAGTTAATACACAAGTGTAATATTAACTAACTTAAAAAATAATAAAAAAAACGAAGTGGAGCAATCTTCTCCAGTTTTAAAACATCGATGGTTTGATAATTTATTAATTGATAAAATAATTATGCTAGCATTCTTTTAAAATAATAAATGTAAATAAAATATGTGGATTATAATCAATACACCTTAATTTGATACCTTTCCATATAAAAAAGATACAACATGAAAAAGAAGATCACCGGTTGAAGTGTGTTATAAAATTTAATAATCAATCAATATATATATATATAAAAAGAAACCCGTGTTTCCCTATCCGCCAAGTTTTCTTCACAAACAGATACTACCATCCCCTGGTGATTATGGTGGTGGATAGTCCTTGGTGTCCCATTGAAAATATGCGAGTTTGGTGGGGGTGGCTGAGCGTGGGTGGGAGTGGGTGACGAAAATGTGCATTTTAGCACATTGTTTTGTTATGGGAAGGCCGCAAATGCTTCAGATTGTTTCAAAATAGGCGCGCTGACTGTGTCGGTGAGTCAAGAAGGTTCCGGAAAAACCTGCTCTAGAAAGTTCTGGAAGGAGAAGGTTCTAGAAAATTCCCGAAAGTTCTATCAGGTTCTAAACTGAGTGGCGGAATGTGCCGGTGTGTCTAGAAGGTTCTTCTACATTCGAATTTCTTGAAAGTTCTGGAA
Organism: Agrypnia vestita; assembly: GCA_016648135.1. Lineage (NCBI taxonomy): Eukaryota > Metazoa > Arthropoda > Insecta > Trichoptera > Phryganeidae > Agrypnia > Agrypnia vestita. The sequence goes on from JADDOH010000522.1 coordinate 80,342, forward strand.
GGAGAATGTTCTAGAAGGTTTGCGAAGTTCTATGACGATCCAAACAGTATTATAAAAATCCGCGCGGGCACAGCTAGTTTATTATATTTGTCTACACTAGGCAATGCTGGCTTTTCGTGTATTATTCAAACTCCACGCCGTCATTCGGAATTGTTTAATCTCATTAACGCCGAAATTAAGAAACGCACATCTCCCGTTATGCATTCACGGCTCGAAGATGTGGTCCGCGATCTCAATACAACAATGATCCAGAACACTCGGTAATAACCTGCATTCAATGAGATGGCTTTTAAAATTCAAATGATTGTCTGGCGCCTCAATTTACTTTGAGCGAGAATGCCAAATGAATTTTAAGCGACCACTGAACAAGTGACCCTATAATCATACAAGTGATTCTTCCATGACCCGAAATGTTTTAAATTTTGCATATTTTCTTTGTATATTTTGTCACTGTTCTTATTATAGTATCGCATCGGGTTGACGCATAAGTTCGTAGCATTTTTGTCTTTCAAATGCAGTGCCGATAAATCGCATTTATTGTTAAATACACAATAATTATATGCACTTCAGAATGTTTGTGTATTAAAAAATCATATGTTTTTATTGTTAGAAAATCCACTACCTGCCTCCTTAGATACAACATATAGGTTTATCTGCTTTGAAAAATAAATATTTTGAATTTTTTAATTGTTTACTTATGAAACAGAAATAAATAAACATTTTAAAAATTATTTATCTTATTTGACAGATTATTTTAATTATAAAGCGGAAAATTTGTGCGAAGCAGAAAAACCTCTTGAACTGTGCGCTCTGGCTTTTGAAATTTGCAGTTTTTTCTGTTAAGAAAATCTATTTCAATGCTTATTTTCAGCATGGTACCTACTTTATAATTTTCCGTTAATTGTTAAAAAAATATGACAAAACCGCCAAAATATGCACATGAATTAACACAAATTTATTTGTACACAACCTGGTGTCCCGGCTAGTTCCAATACGAACATTTAAATTTTAAAACAACTATGAAAAGGTCAAACTAAATACTCTCGCATTCGTCCGATATATCTGTATGTTAAGGTTAATACACAAATTAATAAAAATATACACGTGCGAAGCCACGGGTACAGCTAGTTTATATAAAATCATTTGAGCATATAAAAATGTAAAAACTCCGAAGAAATCCGAGTAACTTTAATTATTTTGTTTTAATTTTTAACACTAAGTAAATCAATTGATTTAATTTTTGATACCCGTAGCGAAACGCTTCATAAAAATATCCAGGCTTGAAAAAATCCTTAGATGTATAGCGACCTCAGCGGGATTCGAACAAGAACCCACGGTATGAGAAGTCAATATCTTGCCCACTGGACTATGAGTGCTACCTTTGTTGATTGTGCAAGGAAATTTTGTTTTGCCTACGGCTGCTGTTCAACGCTACAAAAATAGATTATTTTTTATGACGCATAATCATAATAATTATTTGTGTCGATTTGAATGCATATATCATAAAATTTACATATTTTTCATTGATCGCAATCTGTTAAGTACTGATATATTACACAAAAAGTAGATGCGTCCGCTAACGTCATATCCGGAAATATTTTTCCAGATTTAAAAAATCTGGATATTAACCTTTTTAGTACACCTGGGAGTGTAATTTATTAATTGTTTAATATTTTGATAGCAGCATACATTTTTTAAAACTAATATCTTACATCAATGCTCTGCGCTCACTGAACTGAGTTAAACGTCACGAATTCACGGCGGTGTGAGGCGAATTGAAACACTATAAATAAATTAATGTTTTATTTATTCGCAAACTCACTATAAATAAAAAATTTTTTTATTTATTCGCAAACTCACTAGACACAAACTTAGCTGGAACACTATTCCGTAATTCGCACTAATCGTCACTCGAGAATATTCCATTTCTCTGTGCGATACTTTATTTAGGCCGTTTCTATGGCGCTGATTCACTACAAAAAATATTCCGCACGCAGATAGGTACTGTTTATTCGCTGGTTGTTTATGTTCGCTCAGTCGTCGCCGTTTCTGTGGTTTTCACTAGCTGTCAAAAATAAGACTGTTTTACTGCGATGCCGTCGCTGCTTGCTCGATTTCTGGAATTTTCCCGTACATATTCGTGCGCTCAGCAAACTTAGAGGATTTTCCTAGAAATCTTCCAGAATGATTCAAACCGTTCGGAAATCCTCAATTATGTGTAGGTCTTATCGTTTTAGAATACCGTAATAATAATTTTATACTCTTTTTTCTTGGGGCTTTTTTCTCCACCTAAATTGTCTTTTACTCTAACGTATGTTAAGGCGTGATCTATTTTATATTTTAATTTTTAATGTATGATCTAAAAATGCAAAGATACTTGTAAACAAAAATAGAATACAGAATAAAAATTCACATATCAACCTATTTTAAACTTACGTACGATATGTTACTTTTTATATTTAACCCTGCGGTACTGGCGCTTACTTGCTAATACCGGCGCGGCGCCTCTCAGGCCTTCACGGATTACCAAATGTAAATAAATGAATAATTTTATTGTTAATAGGGTTTAATATTAAACTATTTTTATTCTATTTATTTTAAGAGGTAAACTAGTTTTATAAAATAATAAAATAAAACACTGGCGTTGAAAACAAATTGCTATTTGTTATGATGTTTGTACGATAATTTATAAAATAAAATATGAGTTATAATTAAGGGTCAATTGGAGAAATATCTTTCGTAACTGAGCCCTTGCCCGGAATAACGTTATATCCAACACAAATGTCAATTTTGAGTTATTGATGGAGTTATGTTAGGTATGTTATTATGCATCGATTAAGGTAAATAATATGTGAAGAAAAAAATATTTAGGCTTCTGGCTGCATTTTAAAGTTATTGGTTTGTGGAATAACGTTGTATAGTGTTTCTCAAAATGGCGTCGCCGAGCGTCAATATCGTGGAGCGTGGTTTAATTCACGTGAATAAAGGGATAAAATGAACATCTAATGTTTTAAATTGGAAAGATATCAAAGCCAATAAGTTGAAGGATGCAGAAAAGGAGTTTTTATCCAGAAAAAATATTATCAAACCTGCAATTGACCCGCCAGAACATGTTTGTGGAATAACGTTGTATACGATTTGGCAGTTCTGATTGATATTGTGATTTCATATGTGACAATATTATTTTGTCGAACGTTTTACTCAATTGATTTATCCATATTGATATTTGAAATGCTTTTTGATAATAATGCTGGCTTTACAGTGCTCTTTATATCGTAACTTGATAAAACACCGATACAAAAAGTTTATTTAATTCCTCATTCTTTTTCGCAGGGTCGAGTTTGTGCCAAAAATGTTTAAATCCGGGATGTTTTCTCCATTTTAATATCAAGATAAATATTTAATCAGTATTCAGGTTACTGAATTACAATGAAAAAAGTAATCATCTCGTCTTGTGTATTAAGAAATTGAATGTCCGACGCCGTATTCAGCAAACAGACGGAGATATGTAATAGTATGTAGTAATAGTATGTACGAGAGACTTATCGTTCCGTAAAAGCTCTTTACCTACTAATGATCTCATCACAATCAGAGCTCAAACTTCCACAAAGAATTAGAATCATGGACCTCTTATAGCTTTCTACCAACTATTTGTGGAAGGAGGGCAAGATTGGCTACCATTTGGAAAAAAATCATGCAGTTAGGGAGCCTGGAACTAACTTCAATGTATTCCAATCTACTGCCAATAAGACTGTTAAGCTCAAGGACCTCGATGACATTTGTTAATTCATGTTAGATGAGCACATGCTGCTTTTAAAAGGCATTATCAAGTAAAGCAGAATAAAAAAATCCATTTTGCGGAATAACGTTGTTCGTGAAAATTTCATATACAACGTTTATCCACTGATTCAGCATGTTTATTTACAATAGATTCAAATTTAATTGACTTTTCCCCCTATTTTATATTGAGATTAGTTAAGAATTATATATTTGTTATATTTAAAATATAAAATGTAATAAATTGTAACTGGTTTCGTTTTTTCAATTTTTCTCGGAATGAGAGTATTGTTGGATACAACGTTATTCCGGGCAAGGGCTCAACTATTATCAAACACCGTCTGAGCATGCCCAAAGTACAATTTTTTTTCAAACAGTTTTTATAATAATAACGCGTTTTTCTCTCTTTTTTGTAATGCTCCAAATTCTTTATTTTCAACACATTGTGTGACAAAAACGAAAGTTGTAAGCGGTCAGCAAACACAAAATGTTTATTTTTCCAATTCCTTAGTCTATGGTATTATGAGTATTCTAAATGCGGCTAAACCATCCATTCTACTGCTACAATGTATCATCTCTATTAGCTTTGGCACTTTTACTACCTACTAACTACCTTATTGTAATAAACATTTCTAAGGTAAAAAAACATATAAACATAAACATAATTCTTGGAATAATAATAAAATTTCCGAGGCTCTGCCGTGCGCCGGTACCGTAGGGTTAATAATATTAAAATTTAATAATATTTAAGGTAAAATCTAACTAATTTATTAAAAACACTCTTATATCTTATATTGGTTAATAACAGGATTAACTTTTTATAAATATTCATATGCCGAAAGTAAATAATGTGGAGGGTGGAACGAAAGGGTGGGTTAGTGGCTTACAGGCATAATGACTAGGATTCTTGGCGTGGCTGGACGGATACAAATTACCCTCGACACAAGGGTCCATCACAGGCAATTGTGGCCATTCTGGTTGCGTGGCCTTATTGCCTTACAGGTCAACTATTTGGAATAAGGCCGCTCATTTTTTAAGGGAAGATATTTATAATAATTATATCTTCATACAGTGCTACGAGGTAGGTCAAGGCACTTTTATATACAATTAAAGAAATATTCAAATATATTTCTTTAAACTTTTACACGAAGCAAATTCATTGGGTGAGACATAATATATTTAAAATAAAATAACACTTGTGGAATAAACATCGACTTGATTCGGCTCAGATGTGAGCCTTCATCAGGGTTGAATATACACTGGACTTATAGTATATATTCAACCCCGATGAAGGCTTAGCTCTGAGCCGAAACTAGTGTCAATTTTGTTTTAAATATATATCTCTTTATTTATATAAACGCCCTTATTCTATACATATCTACGTACACAAAAAGTTACCAAAAACAAACTCCATATAGAAACAAAGCGAAGCAAGAAAATACAAAAGGGAAAGTTTAACATATAATGGTTTTAATATCAAAAACAAAAATAAACATATATTAATCAAATTTATTTAAAAAAATGTTTAACAATATTTTCTTTTACCACCTTCGTGGGGAGAATAGATAGTAAATAAACAGACAGTCTTAAATTTTAATAAAAATTTACAAAAATAATGTTTTGTAATTGCAGCAAATATTAAATTTTTTGATAAATCAATGTGTATATTTAGGTGGTATCAGTTGAGTAATTTATATTTATATTTGTCATTTTTTAAGTGGCGCATCAGTGTTAAGGTTTAGACAGGGAAAATCGATCATATTTTTGTTAATAATACGAGTATAATCGCCATCTAAATTTATCAGTTTTCAATTTTTTTAATAATCTTTTTATAATGCAATTATCATTAAATTTTTTAGTTTCAAGGATAATGGCATTAAAGTAGGCAAAAAATGCAGAAAGCGTTGATTTTTTTAATAATTAGCGTCCAATTTTTATAGAATCTCAAAAATATTAACTACATAAAGGGTAGTTAATATTTTTTATATTATTAGTTATATTAGCAGAGCAACATTTGGCTCTGTTTCTCCTGTAACCCCTCTCTCTTCCTCTCCCCCACCGCAGCCTATAGGTGAATATCTCATTGGTTGTTAGGGATTGCATCAATTACACAATAGTCAAACCGTACTACTAATGAAATTCCTCCGGTTGGTATTCTGAAAATTGGGATAGTGTTTGACCGACGCACAGTATGCTCGCTCTCTTGGTTCCTATACAATACGTAATCAGAAGCGTATGTTTGCAAATGTCCTATTTATATATACATAATTACCTTGTATAAAATTTACCTATGAAAACAAGTTATATGGTTGAATGTAGGAGTGAAGAAAAAGACATATTAATTCTAAAACAATTAAATATTTTGTTTAACGTAGTCTTACAAGTCACTATTAATATAATCTCCAGGCTAATAACCTCATAAATCACTTTAAAGTATGACAAAAAACGCTGTATAAACGAAACCGTTGGCACATACATCATTTCCACACTCCGCGAGTACTCAAAACTGTCTTCCACGTCACGAGAATTTACCCGGCAGGAGCGGGGTCTACAGTTGATGGCATACTGTGGTAAAATGTTGACCGCTTTTTGTCTAATCAAGCTTCCTCGCATCTGAAGTGGACACACGATACAGCACAGGCAAGTCGGTTCGTCAGCAGACTGTAGAGAAGTGTAGACCCGTAGAAGGCTGAAGCGGCACTGCATTCGGCAAAAAGAATCAGCGTAGATTTCATTACCTTCCACGATGTGTTGGAGTAGAAAACATTGTACCGTACCGGGAAGTTTCTGCACGACTGGCGTCGCTTTTTTCGTTATCTAACTCCAACCGCAACACATGTTTATTGTAATGTTGTAACGACCGCTTTAGTAATAAATAATGTCAAAATAGATGGCAAAAGTGCAGAGCTGCTATGGGAGCTATTGTTCATAAAACTTCCCCGAGTATGCAAGCGGTGGGTCCTCTTTACTGCATGTTGTTATTTTTGAAAACATTAATTAATAAATATTTTCTTTAACAGAGGGGTGACTAGGGCATAGGTAGATATTTTTAATATTTTGAACAAGATCCTGAAGAGTAATAAATGTGCTACATATTGAATGTCATCTAAGCAAGATTTGGTTTAGATTGTCTTTAATATATAGCAGATTTATATAAGAAGGAGAGGGTAGGGTGGCAAATACCTTAAGAATAACTATGCAAATTTGGTAAAGATCTATGAAAGAGTACAGGATTGTACAGAAACCAGACATACAAACAGATATGAGATTTATATTTGTGTGTATAGATAGATAAATTACTAAATTGATTAAATGAATAAGTGAAAATAACGCTAAGAAAACATTAACTTTTTGGAAAAATTTCCAAACTATATAATATATCCTTATATAAGCCTTTTCGGATCTAAGTTGCTGTCAAAGAATACCAAGTTTTGCATTCACAATACAAAGTTATTATTATGTTAATAATACTTTATAAAAGCGAAACCTGAAACTTCGCGGGGAAGCTAAAAACTTTATTAAGAATATCCAACAACAAAAAGAATAAAAATATCGTTTCCGAAAATTATCGTTATCGAGGCCTTCCAACAACCAAATACATCAGCCAAATTTGAATCAAGATGCAGAACATGTTATCAGATGAGACGAATTCAAAGCATCTTCTATGAGAAAACGCTCCACAAGTCTCTCAAAATGACTAGGCAAATTATCTTAAATTCTCGAAAGACCTGACTATAAATACAAGGGCGTCACGCGACGATGGGTCAGTTAGTCATGATGTTTAACCAATGCGATATTAGCAACGGAGAGCAGCGCTGCAGAACAGTATATAAAATAAGTTCCTACCAGCGTACCAGAAGATTTTCTACATACGAATATTGAACAGAGTATTCGTGAAAGTGATCGATGCAATATAACCATTTGTGACGAGAGTTAATTAATACGAATTAAGAAATTAAGAAACAGTACATTGTAGTAATATAATAGTGTGTGAAATATTTTAAAAACATTTAGCCACTATAAGTTTAAGAACGGTGTTCCGGTTAAATTCGTGTCCAGCGACTTTTTGCGTAATTAATAAACGTTTTAATTATTTTACCGTTTTAATTTACCTCCTTGATAATAAATATTTAGACATTTACTTAAATTTTAAGAATATATATTTTAAAAGCAATAAATAATTAAATGTCTCATATTTCATATTTGTGAGTAAAATAAGTTAAAATTTCTAATCGCTTTGACATGTCTTAAATATTATGTATTTATTATATTTTCAAATTCTCTTTGTGACACCATATTATAATTAAATAATTAACACTTTGTTTTAATTACAATTAAATGTATTTTTACATTGTTTGCTGCCATTGATTAGATATTTCAGGAGGACACGAAGACACTAGAAATTTTTCCATCGAAAATTTTCCATAGCCGACGACCGAAACTATGCAAAAATCATACCTTACCGTACCACGCTCTAATCCGGCCAGTAAATGCCAAATGCTGGACGCAGCTAAATATGACAGATTTTTTTTCATCATTTAAAATACACGAGTATTACTCGAGTATTTTTGAAAATGCTCGAATATTGAGCACTTAAAAAATCGGAGAGTAATCGAGTACTCGAGTATTTGAATTTGAGCCTCTAGCCGCATATAGAGCGCATAATCATCCTAAATGATGGTAGTGCGCTCGACCATAGATTTGAATGGCTCTATAGCTAGCTGAGCACAGTACAATAAACTTTACATACGTACTTTACACTTAAAAAATTATATTTCTAATGAAAAGCGTTTTTTACGAGATTCTAAACTACCGTCAAAATTCAACATCGTATTAAAACACTGAAAGACCTTATCACGCCGTATTTAAAATAACAAAAAGCCCAATCAAAAATTTTATAGAGCATTCAAATCTATTGTTTCCTTTATTGCACATTCAAATTCACGACTCGACGAGAACAAAATGTTCCTACATTTTGTTCACGAATAAAAATAATTAACTTACTTCATAATAATTAAGGATAAAGATAACACCGCCGCTCCACCGCTGTCATCCTGTGCCTTAAGATATCTGTTTAGCAGTATCTTGTTAATCTTTCAAACACGAAATATTTTCGCCCGAGTCCTGCCCGAGGTTCAGCGAAAATTCTGCCTTGTAAGTGAGTCTCCAGCGAATGAAATACTTCCGCGGAAGTGCGGTGTTTACGCCCTTTAGAGCCCGACCCGTGAAACATGAAGAAAGCTCGTTAGTTAAGTTAAAAAGCCACACTTTCCTCGCCTTGATCCAACCCCTTTTCTTTTGTTTCATCCCTCTGTATTTAATTTATTATTTAAAGGGAGATACCGCGACTCCGCTAATATACCCGGGACTAAATTATTACGAATCTGCCAGTATCAATAGGGCGTATCTCGTCGCGTTTTGTTATTTCAGCGGAAATGTCTGAAAGATTTCAGCGCCCGAATGTTGACACAATTTTGAAACTGTTCCGATCTCGAAATAGGCTTTTTGCGAGTTCATTAGGGTAATGCAAATATTTTCGCAAAGTTTGTATGTAAATTATGATCAAACATATTATTTCTGCTTGAGATTAACTCGGAATGGGAAATTAATCATTTGTGGGTACGTTTCCAAAACTGAACCTATACCAAAAAGAGTTATGTGATGTCATTTTACGGATATAAAATAAGAAATAAATTTGGGTTTATATAAAAAAATCAAAATATCCCGCTTTTATTTTATGAATATGAGATATTAAATAAAAATCAGAAATTAAACTGCATTTTTGATAAAGAATAATTACTTTTTATTTATCTTTATACGGTATATATTATTATATATTGCTGTTCAAAACCTGAAAATATATTTTTGGCCATCTAATTAGCTACTTAGGGTACCTACAGTAGCTAATTATTTCATTATATGCTTAATAATGATTAAATTAATTAATTATTTAATTAACAAATATATTAATTGAATCATTATCGTGCATGTAATGAAATAATGGTTGAATTTTTATTTTTGCATTTATGTTTTAATTATTTTGAGAGCGTATTATGAAAGTAATGGATTAAATGATATTTTTTTTAATTTCAAAATGAAGAATGAGTGAAACATTTTGAAAATTTGTTTGTTGTCATTATGTGGGCACGTGGGCCTTTTGTCGTGGCATTCTTGTCATTGGACCAAATATCCATAGATATTTTGTCATAGAACCGATATTGGTTGACTGACAATATCTTGTGCCCTAACGCATGATCATTTTATCTATAATATATCATGCTTGTTTATTAGCGAGAAGTCAAGTAATAAAAGCAAAATATATATAATATTAAATATTTTATTTATTATTTGTGCCATTTAAAAAACGAATTGACAACCTCTTGTCAAAACAGCCTTGATTTCTAAATTATCTGTAACACAAACTTGTGTAAACAAATTTCACACAAATAAATACACGAGTGTAATAAATATATTTATTTATCGAAATTCTGTGTAGAGCGCATACATAAATTTATTCTCTACGGAGGTGGGATGTAACACTTGCTTCATATCTCAAGAAAATTACCGCAAGTTTTATCTGATCTGTGTTAGGAGACAGTTTTACGATTCTCCAAATATTTTAGGGCGTCCGGCAACCCCGCGCCGAGAATTATGTATGCAACCCTTGCATCTCACTCACCCCGCCCTGGTATCTTCACTTCTCGATCTGGGTCGCCCGTAATATGTTTCAGGCGATATCATTCTTTGGCTCACCATTACTCACAAAGGGTTGGCTCTGGTTTTAATAATGGTAATCCATACTTATTCGTACTGCAGCATTGTTTATGTACATTTTTTAATAACAAATTACATTTTAATAAGAAATCGTGTTAATTTATGAATATCAAACCCATATTTTGTAGTATTTCGGTGTAATTTTGATTTCATTAAAATAAAGAATACTTTACAGAAGAAACAATGGCGAATAATAAAATGTGACAATGAAGGGGACCCACCACATACCCTGAGCCGTTCTATGCGCAAAAGCGTCCATATCGGCCCAGCACGTTCGCCGCCTAGTTGGCATTATTTTATGCTAAAGCGACCTCCTCGCTCGGCCTTCGACAATACAATACACAGAGACGAAAACCGGGCAAGTCGGTCGCGCAAAACCTTCATTGTCCCGCGCATAATTAATATTATTAACAATAATAAAATAAAAATTTAATAAAAACACCCAAACAAGGCGCAGGACGTAGAAAACTCAACCCCTCCGTGGAGGGAAAAAGATATAAAGACAAAAAAAACATAAATGATTCGTGACCAAGGAAACCTCGAAGCGAAACGAGCGAAAACAGTTTGCTTACCACAAACTTTTAAAGCACGGAGAAAGTCACCACGATCAAACCTAAAGCATCGAAGGTGAAGCCTGGAATATCACCAGTATAGCCGGAAAGGAATCTGAACTAGTAAATGAGGTCAAAAAATGGCGCCTTGTCGATGCAATGGGACAAGAGGAAAAAGATGAGATGAGATGAGACAATGGCAACCATTTTATGATTTCTTAAAAATTCAGCTTTATATTATGTTTCTTTTAGTACATCAATTTTTACCAATTTCAAGTAACCATCATATAACGAATAAAAACATGTATTTTAAAAGACTTGTAGATGAATCAAATATTAAGATATACAAAATGTATCTATTTATCGAAAAAATATTTTTTAACACCGGTATATGAACCCGGAACTTCTGAGCGATGGTCAAACCGTTTTTTTAACCAGTTACACAAGATGTCTTTATTTGAGATTTGTATCTAATTATATCATGATTGAAGATTGAGATATAACGATGGTTGCCCGTCAAATGCGAAAAATCAGTTACATATTATTTACATGATCTGACACAATTCTCAAATAACGGTTAGTGCATCACCGATTATCGTAATCATCGCTATCAATATATCCAATCGGAGGTAGCTACTACGAGAAACCAATTTCGTCAAATCAAACATTTAATTTTTTTATAAATTTGTGACGTAATTAAGTATGGTTAATCCATCATACCGTTAAAATAGTAAACTAAATATGAATTAATATAAATTAAAGGCCTTAAGAATGATGTCGATCTAAGTCATAAATTTCTTCGGTTAAAATTTTTATTTTTTTACAAAAATTGAGATGTTAATACGCAATAAATACGTATCGCATCAATATTCTTACTATTTTCAAAGTAATATAAAGGCTTGAACTATGAAAATAGGACTAACTTGCTGGTGTCCTGGAATGGAGCTCGAACCATCGACCAACAGATCATATGGCGAGGTTCATGATCACTACCAGCAAACTACTAATTAGAATGCTTCTGTTTTTTAACATTGATTTAAATTTAAAGTATAAAAATAAAATATAAAAAAAATAATAAAGCTACTAATTAGAAAAAACTTCTGTTTTAAATATTGATTTAAATTTAAATAAAAAACACCATAGAGTTAAAAAATTTAAAACAATGCTGGAGTATTTGAAAAACTTTTTGTTAACTAAGTTACATTTGTTTCGTGAAATGTTTCAAAATACCTACCAAACATACAATAATGCGAGTAATAATTATTCAGTACGATAATCTTGGTAGATTTGTTAATATTGTTAATAACAAATTAAATAAAAAATAAAGAGTATTCACATAAACCTAATATAAAATATTGTTTTTATTTAGCTAAAAACATACTCTAATGTATAAGGATGCACGAGGGAGCGCATTTATATTAATTAAATTCCTAAATTTTTGTTATTATGTATAATATAAATAAAGTTATTCTAATTTTCAATCGGTTTCCTTTCCTGCGGATTTTTAAAAAATATGCATCTTTCATTTTCTTATTTATTTATTTTGTTTATCAAAATTTTATATTTATTAATTACAGTAATGTCACGAAAATCTGAAACAAAAGCAACTACACATTATCGAATTCTTTCGAAACATTCTACACGAATTTAGAAACAACTGAACTATTATCGAAGAAATCACAATCACTTGAAATATTGAGAAAACGGTCGAACATTCTCGATGTATCGCGATGCAATATTTGTATATAAAAGCGATGACTGGTTAGAAGATAGCGAATGGGGAACCCGCGCAATACCAAAAACAAATAATACAGGGGGTACTTACTTACGAATTAGTGCGAACCTGTCTTTAATATTTTAGTGACAATTAGTGGATAGAGCCACATCTTTTGCGATTTGGCTCTGTAGAAGCCTCGACTTTGCGGATTAGTCCATGCCTCCACCCCATATAAGAGAATGGCAAAAATATAACATCAAACCATACGCATTCAAAGTTGCAGGATTAGGTAATTATTTGTAGCATTATATCAGTTATAATATTAATATTTGTAAGAGCATTATTTTAGTAATAATCGTTAAATATTAAGAAAATACTAATTCATGCTTCTGGAACCAATTGTTACGCACACTAAACCAATTGAATCCCTACGTGAAATCAAGTCTGCATACGTGCTCAATGGCTTCCACAAAAACATAACGTATTTTAAAGAACTAGCACCTTTATAATCCGAAAATTCCCTGTAAGCCAAAGAGGACTTCGAAATCGCCGTTCCCCTACCCCTTCGGGAGTCCACCCCCTCCCCTTATCACAGCCATTTGTTATCAGCGACGTAAGTGGTAAGGTTCCCGTTAGATTTATTGCGGGAGATTTGTCCACCCTAAAACCACATCCCTAAACCTTAAATTTCAGCTCCAGCAGACGGTTCTCAGTCAAAAGGATAACGGTATCAGTTACGCAATACTAATAAAAATTTAAATTAGCTAAATAACTTTTTATTAGATTGTCGGTTTTATTAGCACATTAACTTGCAGTATTTTCCACACTTACCTGCTGGGTTTTCTTGCTTCCCTGGTACTATATTATTATTCTAGAGAAGTCTACACCGCCTCTTAAGCCATGCAAATTTGTTAAATTTAATATTTTTTCTTTTAACATATTTAAATGAAACATGATGTTTGTGAAATAATACTTATAATATAAAAAAATCAGAAGACAAAATATAACTTTTTAGGCTAACCAATATTTCTTTTCAGCGCTCAATTATTTTTTCCCAATCAACATAATAATGCACTTCTATTTACAAAATGTTTGTGGATGACTAGATATACCCCGTTAAGGATGATGAAAAATTAAGTATGTCTCCATTACTATATATGCAATAAAAAATACATAAATATGTCGATCTCATCTATAATTTTAGTGCATAAATTGGTATTCCTCTACAACATTTAATAATAAGAAACCAAATCACCTTTTACCACTAACACCAAAAACATAATAAAAACTAGGTAATATGTCATTTTTTATTTTTTTAGTTATGTTTTTTATTAACGCCTTTTAGGGCTTTTACATACAATAAAGGTAAGGTACCTATTACAATATTAAGCAATAAAATAAGCTACAGTAGATCTTAGTGATATTATGCATGGGTGTTATTATTATTATATATTACACAAGAATCAAAGAGTATTATTACAAAGACCCAAGAACCTCTATGACAAAAACACCTCTTCAACCTTGTCAAACATTTAACAAGGAGACCATGAAAGCCAGCACATTATCATAGTACACAAAAAAAAATTAAAACACGCTAATATTGAAATGTATTAAAAAGCAAAAAATAAATTATCGGTCAAAATACGTTTGCTTCACTTTCCAAATAAAAAGTGGACACTTACGATATTGATATAGATTACATAATTTTGTTGTTGATGTAGAGAAAACGCCCACGAACAGGTGAAACTAATATAAGCGTGGTAAAAATAAAAGAGATTTCGGTAGTATAATTAGAAGAACATTCTTCAAACGACTCCTTGAACCTTTCCTATAGACCGGTAAATTTTTTAATAAAATATTTAACGTTTTATATAATATATGCATTATATATTACATCTAGTAATTTATATATAAATATTATAGTTAAGTAAGTTAAAAGCAAAATCTAAAATTTAATAATATTTAATGTAGGTATATTTAAAGTATTTTAAATTATAATCCCATCCGTGGATTAATATATTATTCATAGGAAAATATGAGAATATGAGAAAGAATGAGGTAAATTTTTAATTTTAAAGTCATTATGAAAAAGTGTATTTATTCACAATTATTGAAAAATAAAAATAGTCCTTTTTACAAAAAAATTATCTTTTAAATTTTGTTTTAATACTTAAGCACTTACTAAAGTATTTATTAATTCCCCAAATATTTATTTATAATTTGCTAATGTCTATATTTCGATTTTAGATTTTTAATATTTAGTGTACATTATATCCTGATGATGGGACCACAGGCCCTGAAACGTGTTGGTATTTTCAACAAATAAGTTTTGAAAACAATGTTTTATCTTATTAATTATATAAATAATGTAGCCACAAAATCAGATTGCTTATTTTGAAGAAGTATTGATTTTATTTTTTTAAGACAGGTCATAGGTAAGCCCTGTAAACGCCCAAAAAGACTTCCATACATACTTTCCCACTTAAATAGCTTCGTCTTTGTGAGACATCTATAATTTATCGTAGCCATCCCTTGTGGCTAGAATCCAGTAATTATGTTCTTCGAAAATACTAAAAAAAATATTTTTACATTTGTAAATAAAATGAGGTGCGTATTGAAATAGTTTATATAATAAACACCCAAATTAACCAAACTTAAGAATATATTCTTTTTTCTTGTGAAACAATTAATTATTTATTGTTCCTTCTAACAATTAAAATGGGAAAAGCTTTAATTGTACCAGGAAACGGTCAGTACAGCAAAAGGAATCGACCGGAACAAATTAAAATATCGTTCCGGTTCGTCATGCGGGCAGATTTTTTTCTACTAAGTACCACACTCGTATAGGGTTCCGTTACGTATGAAAGCCTTCCCTTTTCAAATAATGGATCCTTAGATGATTTTTAAATCAGAAACAATCATTGCATTGTTCCAACACCTGCGTTTGAGTCGACAAAGCTGTCCTCAATTTTATAGCGCAGTGTTTTATTAGTTCAATTCATTAGGGCGTGCTAAGGGGTGAAGAAAAACCGGAAATGGGATGTGTTCGATGGAGGGGTCACAGGTCGCAAGGTGTTTCCGGAAGCGGGCCCTGGCTTCCTATTGGTCGGACGTAACCTCCTGACCTGCCCACGTGGGAAACAGGCAGTAAGGGGGAAATATACGCCATGTGTCTCCATTCTCTTCAGAATGGAAAATTGGCGTTTAAGTATCACATGCATAAGTAATAGTTGCTTTTCATATTGTACTACCGTATAACCGAATTACTTGAGACCGAAAACTAAAATGGAACAAATGTGGTTATTTTAATTTTTAGGGTTTGGCGATATTACCTATTATTGCAACGATTTAGGGATTTCCAAGTAAACTCCAGCACTGTCTCCTAGGTTTAATAAATTAATATTTCACCGATGATTTACACTATTTGATTGTTCCGCAACCTGTCTGTCACACCAAGCAAGCTTCTTGTCATTTAAAGCTAAATGTTCAAAAAAAATATTTTTAAATCTAAAAATAACTTCATTATAATTAGTTGATCCGAATTTTTTTGAAAATTCTCTTATACGTTTTCTAACATATCTTTATAAAAAGTGAAAATCATAGATGAACCTTATTTTACATTTTTGTATATAATATTAAACTCTATTTTATAAAATTCAATTTACACATCGCTCATGATAAAACAATACCTCATATACCACACTCTTGTCAAAATCAAGTTTTTTTTTCGTATTTGTCTCTAAAATGTGTGAATATGTAATCTGGCAAAAGTTTGTATCTTTAAAACAATTATCTCTGTCGCTTATTCCATTAAAGCAATTTCTTATAATCTATTTATTGTAAAGAATCTAGGTATTATGCAGTTCTTTGCCTCCCTTGTAAAATCCGTATTAAGTGGCTCACGAGGTATATATTGTTTTATCTTGAGCATATTAAAAGCAATATATCGTAAGCAGAAATTGGACGCAGTCTTTCACTGAATGTTATTTATAAATTTATAGCGTTATATTTCATTAAAAAATACTTGTGCGTTTTAGCGACCTTAATTTACCCTACCTAACTTAACCTTTCTAGCCTCGAGTAATCTTTTATCATTATGTTATTAGGTTAACCCCTAATTTCTATAAACGCATTTCAACGGATCAATGTATATTTTCAGTAAAAATATATTATTAATTAAAATGTATTTATTCCGACTAAGTAGTGCCCATTTGCTAACAAAAATGAATACGTAAAGGTACTTGTATATGTATTGAAACCACATTTTATAAGGTTTATCAGTTCTATTTCTGTTGGTAAATAAATCATGTTTTGGATAAATTTATAGATTTTCAAGTTAAATTTTTATAGAAATTTAGTCCGTCTTAAAAGCATACATCGAATTTATGGGCGATGAAATATTTGTCGGTTACACTCGTAGTCACTCCGTCGGACAAAGATGTGATCGGAATGAAATTAAACGCTGTACCATGGATGAAGATCTGGTGCACCATAAAAAGTAGTACATAAAAAAATGATTATAAAAATAGCAGAAAATACAGTCGTTATTTTTGACGAGGGTTAAATTAAGCACTGTCATATGTTTCTTCCTACAACTTCTTTGTCAGATCTGCAAGTAGAAGGAGAGCATGCACTGAAACATGCCTACATAATCATGATACATTGAGCGGGTTTAAATCGCATTAAACTATCGAAACACCTGATGTGATACATCTGTAACTGTCCTCCGACACACTCCTGAGCTCCTGGTACCACACGCATATTGGGTGCGTCCTGTGCGGCTTATCGGGGTGGCGCGTGACGTCAGTCGGTGATCGAACCGGTTTTGAATAGTGAAATTCTATATTTAGATCTATTTGATGAACTAAAATTTTTTATTGAAGTAAAGTTCAAAAATCTTTTCTGAACCTAATTTGGTTTAAATTTATTACATCGGCAGTTAAATATGAGTATATGGTATTTTTGTTTACTCGAAATCTTCACACATAGATACATTCTTCAGTTTTTCCCGAATTTATAAAAACTTTATTTACAATATTTATACAAAAAATATCTGAATTCGCAAAGAAAACGATACCCGAGAGGAAGTTCTTCATTATAATATCTATATAACTATCGCGCCGTTTCCACGCACGAATAGGTAGAGAATGGAATGCCATATTCATCTATCTTGGCACACCACTTTTGCTTTGGCTACATTCATACATCTTTTTATGGCGCAAAATCATATCAGTGGCAGCAAATAACAACGAAAAAATTAAGTGCGAGACACTTGCAAAGTCCTTCATTCAGTATTGATTAGAAAACGTTTGATTATGATGAATATCAGGAATAATTTGACAATAATTAATGATAATCGATAAATAAATAAATAGCATGATAAAGTCACATGCTTTACAAAAATTGCTTTCGTCAAGGTTGTTAAAGAATTTAAAGACTCAACTGAGTGTGATCCTAATGCAACCGATCGTTATATAAGGAAATAAAGCTTGGTCTCATTTTTTAGAGTAATAAAAAAGATTATAAGTCATTTGATAGATAACCGCCTGTCGATCAATACGTAGATATTTCTATTAATCGTTCTAGTGAATTTTCTTCGATTTTCAATCGTCCACTATAATTAATCTCCTCTATCTCAACTCAAATCGTTCAAAAGGTTGTAAGTCATTTGATAGATAACCGCCTGTCGAACGACCCGTAGATATTTCTATTAATCGTTCTACTAAATATTCTTCGATTTCCAATCGTCCACCATGAGTAATCTCCTCTATCTCAACTTCAAATCGTTTATTTGTTCTTTATTCATATTTACATTCCAAACGATTGCTTACTCTATTCTCAATTTATTACTCAGAAAATTAGAAAATCAGCGAAAGGGACATTCATCCTCCTACCCAAAATGCTCCGTAAACAAATATGGAAAAATAGGCAACACTAGCGTTAACAAATGAACCAAATGCACCTAGGAATTTCGGTCCTACGTCGACAATTGCAATTGTGTTGAAATATTTTCGAGCGTGGATGTAAATTTTATGGCACATTTCAATTTTAAATTTTACATTCAAGTTATAACACGTGCATCGATAAGTAGAGTATCTCAAATTATTTAAAAGTAAGTTTCACCAATTTTGCTTTAATATGAGAGTACTGTTTAACATATTTAGGTAAAAGTCACGCGTTACCTTGAAAGGGCCACTTGCATTGATTGGATATGACACGTGCATCGAAGGGACGTAGCAATCCACTAGTTCACAAATCTAGAGCGTGTGATACAGGTGTAAACATTTTTGATCCACAAAGAATTTGAAACTTAGATATAACTAAATGTCACCTAAAATAATTGCTCAAAAAGGAAAATATCCAGTCGGGTAGATAACAGAACGTAGAATAATTATAACGTAACACGTAGGTATGTTACATTTCTACTACAACTACCAACCATTTCCTAATGCTTTAATTTAATTACTAAATCGTACTACATATCCAACACATTATTTCCTTATGTACTTCCGTTGTGTCTCTTTTAAAGCATAATGTTAATGAAAGCGATAGTTTTAAAAAATTTAAATTAAATTTTTCAAACACATGTTAAATATTTTCAAAAAATAATAATGAATATGTATTGCACGAATGCGTCATAAAGCAAAACAAAGTTTTTCGAATTTACTTTGTTAATGCGGAATGTGGGCGATTTCCCCTACCGATACAATATTTTTGATATGCAACATCTTTCCTCTCGTTTTCTTGCAATCTGTGGCAGTGATTTCGTAAAAATGGACGGAAATGCGTAACAGGAAATAAGACGCCAGGGAAGCGCGCGCAATTTTATTCAACCAAAGAGCGCGCGCGATGGAAAAAAATTATCGTTTATAAACAAATCAATGTCCAGCAAGTGTCATCACAGCGAAGACGCACACTTCTTACAGCCGACGCTTCTAATTTTGTATATATACTACGCAGCTGGTATCAAGCGTGTGGATGTTGTAATTTTGATTTATTTTGGCTTATATATTCGAAACTATGTGATTATTTTTAAATATTTATTTAAAGTTCTCATACAATATGTAAAATAAATAAAAACATTCGAAACTATGTGATTATTTTTAAATATTAATTCAAAGTTCTCATATGATGTGTAAAATAAATAAAAACTATTGACCAAACACTTTTCTGAACAAAATGCGTATGTAGATATACGGTACCTACCTAGTGTTAACTGTTGCATATAGGAATTAACTTTTTTAATTCTGATATTAATTTCTGTCGCTGCTCAATTGACATTTTTAATTGCGAGATGTCAATTAAGGCTCGCTCGTTTTTTTATATGTTTTTTCTCCCTGTTGTTCTCAGATACACTCATTTAGCTAGATGATATTACAGCGCTCTGATACAGAGCCTTCACCCAATATGCCTACACGCCCGTGGAATTGAATAAGGTCCATTTGCTACTGGTTTTTAGTACTTTATATATCGAATAAATCCGGCCATAATTCGTTTCGGACTTGTTTGTGAGTTATTTATCGCATGTAGGTGATTAAGTTGTCGCCTGCGGTTAGCTGTACCCGCCGCGGCCCCGCGCAGCCTCGCGGTGGTTCCGCAAGATTTATCTCCATAAGCTTACAAACAAGTAAATGAGATTGAAAAATCGTCCCGCTACTGGCCACGTTAAAGGAGTTTGGACACACACTTTTAATCCGTAAAGAAGAATTAGAAGATTTATAGCGCGGGTGTAATTATTTTTGTTTGGTTTACATATATATTTTTTAATAAATAAATCATTCGACACGATTAATCCGTGCAGTATTAATTTTCAAGGTGACAGTTTTGTATTTTATCTATTAACAATTAAATTTCAACATTCAATTCCAGCATCTTTATTATCTTGAACATCTCAAATGTATTTAAACATGGACAAAAAATATATTCATCATCGGCTTCTCTTCGTCACTCAGAACAATTGCGATTGCTGATATTGACACAAAATACTAAAATATTCGACGCCATCTGTTTCGATTTTCTGTATTTCTGAAAGCTTCCTGAAGCAAAACATTGGTTGCTATACAGTCAGATTTATCTATATAGTCAGGAATCATTTTTATATACTCACTAACTGTAACCCGTTAAAAATGACGGAACATTGTATTTATAGAATCTTTTTGGCGGTCTACGGAGAGGCGGCCGTAAGCGGCCGGTTTGGCTTTGGTGGCCGAGGTTCAGGCCATATCTCTGGCCGCTTTTTTTAGCCGTGAATTCACGTTACTTACCGAAGACGTTACTCGAAGTTACGGGGACAGACAGACAGACGGATGGACGGACAGACAACGAAATTATTATGTTTGATATGCAGGGGTGGGCTGGAGGAGTTTCGGAAGGGCTCGCGCGAGTTTACTCTTTTTTTTTAGTTTACTTTAGATAAATTTGTCTTAGGTCCTTGTTAAATTAGACTTCTCAGACAGATCAAATCAAAGCGCGTTCTGGTTTGGGTTTTCTGGAATATTCTAGACGTGTTTCTATGACCTTTCTGGCTGACATTTCGGTTTCCATTGTACGATCCATCATCAGGGCTAATGTATTTTCACATTATGAACGCACGTGAAAACAATTTTAAATCAGTTCTTATGGCAATTTCTATAGACGTTTTAAATAGATTATGTAAGTCCCTTTATGTCTGTAGTTGTTAGAAACAATCTTTAAAATCTTCTCGATATTAAAGTTAGTTGTATTGTAATATTTCGTATTTATATAACGCCCTGTATTTGATGCCAAAATATTACACCGCGTACCAGGAGTACAGAGATATTATAACGCAAGGCGTTTGATTTCACAGTGCGAGTCTAGTGGCCGCGGTATCCCTTGGGACATCATTAAGAGGTTCTGTTTAATTACTACTTCCTTCAAGCTCTGCGCTCCTTGTAACGTAACATCATTACTGTGAACAAGCACTTAACATGTACCGACGGGACACAATAATTAGAATTAAATGAATATTTTTATCTCTTATTTAATTTCTTTAACTATTCTACTATTTCTTTTACTAATTCTAATAAATTAGGTACTTCAAATTATTTTCTGTAGCACCAATTATTTAATTAAAAAAATATATAAAACGGGAAAATAGTAAATCAAATATATATAGGAGGATGAAAGAATTTGTTTTACATTGTAAAACGTTCAATTATTTTTCTTTTAGATAAACTGCTTGCTAGTAAATTTTTTCTGGGTCGTTGTGCCCTATTTTATAACCGGACCAAATTTTTGCGACCAATCTCAGGTATGAATATGGTGGCCCAAATCGTGGGCTACCACAACAATTTAACAGCAAAAGAATTATTTTTGTAATCTAAAAATATCAAAGAATTTTGAGATTCACGCTCCTAGTTGGAAATAATTTGTCTCTCTCGAGGATTTAGATATGCATATTTAAATCGTCGTAATTTTTTTTTCAACGTTGTGTCACCAAAATGCTTTCAACCAGCAAGATAAATTTCAAGGTTCAAGTCAAGGTGGAAATGAAATACGTTTTCGATACATATTTTCTTAACAATTATTCCTCTTATGGAGCCATCTCCTATCGGAGGTCGGCGATCATTCTGACGATTACGACTTTATTTACCGCCGCACGGAACAACTCAGTCGAGTTAGACTTACATATACCAGTCCCTCAAGTTACGCAGCCATGAGATGTGGCATCATTCTACGCTTTTTTTACCAGTTATTTTCTTTACTTCATGGTTGCCTTCAATATTTGACAATAATTTTTATTTTATAATGTGTTATTAAATTATCATTATCGAGTGTTGCATGTTTTTTTACAAGTGATACATGATATGTAATTATAAATTAATGTAAGATTAGGTACATAGCTTTAATATATATTATTTTAGCTTGTACTTTTTTGAAGCCAATGGAGTTTTTTTGTCTTGCATCATCTCAAAGAATTTTTTATCTAATTTATTAAAGATTCTTGGCACAATATCATATCTTTTTCTTTCGCCATACACGTTGTTAGTGATTGGTATTCTCATTGTTCGTCCTGTCGATCTAGTTGCATAGTTATGGTGCGTGTCAGTGTGTATATTAATATTATTTATCATTTCTTCTAGTATTATATTATATTTTAGTTTTTGGTCAATTGGTAATATTTTGCATACTTTGAATAATTTATTATAATCATACTTGTACATACATTTAGTTCTATTATCTACTATAAGTTTTAGGAATCTTAATTGTAACTGTTTGATTTTATCAATGTAGGTTTTATAGTTAAGGATGATGTGTTCATTTACACTATAATTTGATATTTTCATAGGATGTCTTAGATACTCAAGCTTTCTTGTCTTTATAGTCGGTAACATATAATATCTTTTTATATCGCTGTATGCTCTCTGAAATGCTTGAAGGAAACGAAATAATATTTCTTTGTATCTAAGTGATCCATTATTTGTTTTTAAAGTAGTATGGATAATTAAACACGCAATTAAAATAAGGCGACAATTTTGCTAACTGTACTCATCTACATCTTATGTACATGTACTAAGAACAGGCTCTGTAGGGAGTCAGTGTCTTAGAGTACAAGAGCAAAACAAATAGAAATCCTTAGCTGTCTCGGTTTGTCAATAGGGTTTCATATAAACATCATTAATTGCGTAGCTAAATAAATCTTCTTAGCAGGGGCTAAAAATTATTCGTTAATTAAGGGCTTTTTGACGAGTCAAATAAACTGAAAATATTTTATAACAAGAAAAAGTTTATTTATTATCAATATTTAAAAAGACCACATTAGATTCTAGATCTCTTTTGGTAGGGACCTTAGTGTATGTTAAAATAACATGCATGTGAGGAATATTTTAGGATGGTGTAAGTGTGTGAATAATACTATAGTCGTAGTGTGTAGTGGTACTTACATGCTAGTGAAGTGGTTTTCCTGACGAAGAGACGGGTACGTCTCGAAACCGCTAGACTAAAAATCTCCGTTAGTGGCTATGTTCTAGCATACGTAACTAATATTTTTTCAAGAGTTTCTTAACTAAAAAATACTGAGATATATTATATCTGATGAACGGTTCGATGAAACGATAAAAAATATTAGCTAGTTTATAGTAATGAAAAATTTTCAAACCACAGAGTTAATAAAAATACAACTCACATATGGAATAAGGTGTGCAAGATATATAAAAGTTCCAAAAATTTTATAAATTGGTGTAATTGGTGAATGTTCCATTGTGTAAGGTGATCACTTAAACCAGCCGTACGATAGGTCGTAAGCCCTATGAACACTCAAAAAGACTTCCTATTTATGAGACATTTATGTATAATACATATCTTGATTAATGGCGCCCCCTTGGGGATAAAATCCAGTATTGTGTCTTTGAAAAATTTGGACATACTCAAAACGTTCTGAAGAACAACACTGTTAATTACTATCAATCACCTTCCTGCAGGGGTAGGTAGTGAAGATAGAAAGCCACACTTTTTGTCGTGGCACAGTAATCTTGTCTAATCTACACACATAAACCTTCTCATCCACGCTGTTGAAGCTTTTCTTGGGTGTTAACATAAGTAAAAAAATATTGATTGAATTATTGGTATGTTTTACTACTTATATTATTTGATTAATTACCCAACATGTTTCGGAAAAACCTTTCCATCGTCAGGGTGTTTTATATATGTCAAAATATCAAAATTAATAATGTCTTTTGTTTTTCTAAATTATTTGAAAAAATTATTTCAATATTTGCTTAAGTTGTAGAATACTCACAATTATCGGAATCTTTTTTAGAATTGGGCTAATTGTTAAATTTAATTGATTGTTAATATATATTTTTTCTAATACATGCTTTACTGATTTGTAGTGATTCTAAATTATTCAATTTCAGACCAAACCGTAATCATTTTCTAATAAATGATTTGAAAATTCAGACAAACCATGATTATTCAGACATCTCAAATGATCTTACTCTTACATTGAAATTTCGACCGGTTGTTCCAATATAAAACGCTGTACAATTTTTACACGACAGTTTATCAACACCTGAATTGTTAAATATATTATCTTTATCTTTTGAATTTATGAGAAGTTTCCCTATATTATTATTTGTATAAAATGCTGATCGAATATTTTTTGGTAATTAAAATAAGTGATATTCATTTTATATAATACAGCAGAAATTGTATTTTGTTCAGAAATTTTAAGACATTTGACAATGTTTTTATACATATGTCGACTTGTCCACCTCCTTATTATAGTTAAATGTTACTTCTATTCACCATATACAGTTGGCGAACACTTAAGTATTTCGGACACGATTTTCATGTCCAAGTATGGCAGTGCGTGCGTACGTGCGTGCTACACAACGTGTTGAGGTGAAGATTGTATACCGACGTATTGAAGATAGTCTGAAAAAAATTGCGATAATCAACAACACGGAAGGCGGTCGACTAAGAGAGCGATACCCTGCACCTGCTATCTGAAGCGGAACACGATGCCTTCGGACCTTCACGCAGAGAGGCAGAAAAGCAGACGACGTCCGTATTATCAAGTTTTTATTATAATCCCTTTCTCATTGAATCAAGTTTCATGCCTACTGCACGCGTCGGGGTCACTACTCATTTTTTTTGATTCCAATTTGAAAAAATATTAAAATTTCGAAAATTTCAAAATTATACCATAAATTATTTAAAAAATTTAAACTAAAATTTTTTAGATCATTTTTATCGTCGCCACGAGTCTGCCTGCAAAGTTTCAGCTCGATTGGATCACGGGAAAAGGGTTCAAAATCGATCCAAAGTTTTTCCGGCACACAACAAACCGCAGACGCTACTAGATAAAAGAAAGGACTAACTGATAAAATAAAATGTGTAAGGAGATGATTTATGCTGAATCAATACGAATTCGGTGTCGTGCATACTTGATCCAATTCAGTGTTGTAAAATATCTTGTGGAGAAAATGATTCAAGTATTTGGGTCAGGTAGTGTAGTGTTGTCAGATAATTCTGCTGAGTCGAGTGGAGGGTGAGGGATCATAACTGTGTTGTTTTTGGCTTAGTTTAGTTTAGTTTTTTTAACAAAAAAAATGTGATAAATGTACTTGTAAATTAAAAAAAAATCCTCCTATTTTTTTATTAAACCTTGTACATAGTATTGACATTTATCTCAACTTAATATCTGAGATTTATCTTATGCGTGACTCTTTCTGTGGATAGGGGTCATCATCATAGAGTGATAACTTTTAATAATGTAATTCGTCGTTAATTAAGACGCGTTTGTTTTAAAAATATTTAGATTTCCTGGTTGATTGGTTTGCTCAGACAAGGGAGGTCCTCTTCTGGAGGGGGCGGGCTCTCCAAGGGCGGCTCTGTGGGCGGGCGTGGGGGGCGGTCGAGGGCGGGGGACTGGAGCCGCCCATGTCGTGCTCCTGTTGACATTAATTTGGATTTAGCGCGAGAGACTGACAAAGCTTCACCGGCATTAATGGATTCTTTGAGAACTAGATATGAGCATAGCTGTGATTCATTTATGAAGATAATTTGATAAAATTCCACATATTTTCTAGATATACTATAGATGTCTCATAGAGACGAAGCTATATTTTTATATGGGAAAGTAGGTACAGAAGTCTTTTTTTGGGTGTTCTAATGACCTACCGTACGGCTGGCTTAAGTGATTACTTTACACAATGTAACGTTCACCATTACCACCATGATAGACTACCACATCTTTAATTTTTTTGTAAATTGTATATATCGAGGGTAGAAAGCTCTGTCAATCTGACTTGTCAATGTTTCCTTTATCATTAAACGATTTCCATATTTGTTAATCTAAAACACGTACGGATATCGTTTAACAATAAAATAAATATTGACAAAATCAGATTAACAAAATATTATTTTGCTCTCCTGTAAAGTTCGAAATAATCACTAACACCCTTTTGGCTTTCGATATGTTTAACTCACACTACTTGTTTTGTATGTAAGTTGTATTTTTACTACCACCACCTGCAGTCCAAAGCTTTTTCATTCCCACAATCCAATACAGATGTCACTATTGGTAATGAGGTATCTGTATTTTGATTGGAGTTTAAAGCATTATCCTTTATATGTGAATATGAGATTCTTCCGAATCATTAACATTACGCCTGAAAATAAATGAGACTTTGAGACATCTATAATATATATTGATTTATGATGTCCCTCTGGGGATAAAATCCAGTATTGTGTTCTTAAAAAATTGGGACATACCTACTCAAAATATTCCACATATTTTTCTCACTGCCTATCGATGAGTCATTTTTATAATAAAACGGATTTTGAAATAAAATGTTAATGGGTTCAGCATTTTTTTATGATTAATTTAAAATTTTGTTTTGCTCATATTCTTAAAATCTTATTACTTTGTATGAAGTTCACCTTGAGCCACTAATTTCTGCCAATCCGTACGATAACATTAGCGCAAAACGTTAACATTAGTGTTGGAATGGCAACCGAGAGATAAAACTGAAAACAGAAAGAGGATTCCATACCTAGGACTAGAATTTTTGGATGGAGTATTGGAACCTTCTAGATAATTAAAAAATTGAGAAAATTTTCCTTAGACGTTTGGGACGGCCATGGTGGTGGACGGACGGTGATGGTGAGTGCGAGTGAATACTGTGACGAGACTTCGCTATGGAAGGCAAATGAAACACTAAAACAATTCAAACTTTTATTTATTGCGCAAAGTCACTATACGCGAATTCAACCAAATCACTTTTCTTAAATTCACACTAAATGTTTTTTTTCACATGCTTATTATCAGTGGAATACTTTTTATTACGCTGTTTCTATCACATCGATCACTTTCGAGAATATTCCGCTCAATTTTCGCACGTAGGTACTTCGTCCGACATATGTCACTCGGCTTACACGCACTGGTCAGACTGATTATATCGTTGGCTTTGCGGTTTTAAAACTTCTAATCAAAAATTTAGATATCCCATACCAACGGTGACATCTGTGCCATGGTAATTAGAATTATTATTAACATAGTACGGATGAGGTAATAAAAATACAACTGACATATGGAATAAAGTATACACAATTCACAAACGTTACATTGAGTAAAATGATCACTTAAAAGCCTGCCGTACGATATGTCTTAAGCCCTAGAAACACCCAAAAAGTCTTCCATACCTACTTTCCCACACAAAAAGAAATAGCTTCGTCTCTTTGAGACATGTATAATATATCTTGGTAGTGATAGTTTGAACCGGAATACTCGACATTACATTCCTTCGCCGTATTATTGATCTAACGAAGGCTTTAATATCCCTCTCCGTGTATTGTATGCAGGTCCTCTCATTCCTCGCAACCCGCTGGGTGCTGCGAAATAAGTTTCCGCAACCTTTTGTTCTCAGGCTAACTATTGTGGTCAATGGTCAGGGATACACGGTGTTTCGAGAAAAGTTTCAAATTTTAAATAGCAACGCCATCTTATTGTAGTACAAACGTAATCCCGTAGATGGCACTAGAAGGTCTTCTTGTACCTAAATACTATGGAAACTAGAGACAGAATATATCTAAGCAATCACACCAACTGCTTGATAAAAGAGCTGGTGGCGTATGCTGTGAATACCGTGGACAGGTCACGGTAAAAACAGCTCCATTACTCCTGATGATGGACCCTGCAATAGGACCTGAAACGTCGACCAGGGAGGTCATGTATACATGGCAGAATATCCCAGAAAACTGCACACAGAAGTTTCTGAGCGGCCGTGAAAACCTAAGAACATTTTAAAACAGCTTCAGTTTACAAAAATAAATGTTAATCATCTTCTTCAATACAAATGCTTACTCAAGATATATTAAAGATGTCTCGCATGACCGTCCATAAGGCTGGCTTAAGTGATCATTTTACTCAATGTAACGTTCACTTATTCCACCCGTGATAGACTACCACATATATCTTTTTTTTAAATGTTTTATATATATTTTATTATATATGTTAAATTTGCACACCTTGATTCGTATGTGAGTTGTATATTCCTACCACCACCTGTGGTTGAAAATTTGTCATTGCCATAACACCTCGGATGTCTGTTGGTAATGATAAATCTATTTTTTGATCGGATTTTTTACAGCAATATTCTTTTTACATGTAGGTATACGACATTCTTCGAATTATTAAAATTTACACCAGAATACGTCAGAAAATTATTATAAAAATATCCAATCAAAAATAAAAATAAGTCATTACTTCTAACAAGTTCAATATTATCATTAAACCTTTGAAGTTAGGTGTCCGGTAAAGTGACTGCAAAAGGAATGTAATCAATCAATATATATAAAAATAAACCCGTGTTTCCCTACCCGCCAAGTTTTATCGACAACCAGGCACAACCACCCACCGTTGGTTATGGTGGTGGATAGCCCTTGGTGTCACATCAAAAATATGCGAGTTTGGTGGGGGTGGCTGTGCGTGGGTGGGAGTGGGCGACGAAAATTTGCTTTCTAGCACATTGTTTTGTTATGGGAAGGTCGCAAATGCTTCAGATTATTTCAAATTAGGCGCGCTGACTGTGTTGGTGAGTCTAGAAGGTTATGGAAAAACCTGCTCTAGAAAGTTCAGGAAGGAGAAGGTTCTAGAAAATTTACGAAAGTTCTATAAGGTTCTAAACTGAGTGGCGGAATGTCGGTGTGTCTAGAAGGTTCCTGTACATTCGAATTTCTTGAAAGTTCTGGAAGGAGAATGTTCTAGAAGGTTCGCGAAAGTTCTATGACGATCCAAACAGTGTTCTAAAAATCGACGCGTGCGAAGCCGCGCGGGCACAGCTAGTGTTAAATATTTCGGTTCATAATCCTGGCATTGATTTAAATAGAATTTCGAATTGACATACATTCTACATTCTTTGCATACAATCCGGAAGCAGAATATGATATCCCATTCTAATTAAATATTATTTGCATCATTCATCATATCAAATACCCTTTTGTTGCTGAGCTGGATAGAAATTAAGAAAAATATTTTTTTTCTTGATTCACCTCAATACATAGTGAGTACAGAATTGTATACTTAAACATATTGATTAATTAATATTTATATTCTTAAGTTTAGTGTAATAATGTAAAAGATATTTGCTGTCTCTTTTACTAGACCGAGATTTGTGCTAAGGAGAATAAATATTCCAAACATGCTCCTTTTTTCCCATACTTTCCTTGATTATTATACTCTTACCTTAGGCAACAATTAGGCTTAAAAAAGTTTAAAGTAGAAAAAGCACAATTTGGTTTTATTATCATTTGCGTCTATAAACACCCTGTAAATGCTTGACCAGTCCAATATCTGGTCAAACATATTTGACCACCCCGTTTTCCGGCCATTGTGATGTATAATTGATTATGTCCTCGAACATCACACCTAAAACTATTTAGTGTGTAAGTAATTTATTAACAAGTCCACCCACGTGGTCTTTTGTGCAAGAACAATAGGGGTTGTAATCTTTGGGGATGAAGTTATTACGATAATTGCTTTATGAACTACGTACATGTGGATTGGAGACAACGAAGAAAGACAGTATTTTTTAAATACGAGTACGTTTTCAACGATGAATATTTATTGAATACACGCGACATCAAAATGTTTTTAATTCAGTCAATCAAATTAAAGTTACAATTGAAACCATTTTTTGGTTTTGGTTGGAATGTAAATTAGTAAGTCGTAAGTCGCCCAAAGTCGTGGAACTTTCTTCCCTCTATAATATAGAACGATGCATCAGAAACACTTTTTTAAAAAACTATTTTGTTTAGTTCGCAATTTTAAATTATAAGTACTTACGTTGGGCTATTTAATTTTTGTGTGAATAGCTTTTGAGGTATTTTTTTACGAAAATGGCTGCGCTATATAAACTATACATTTTAATTCTTAGTATTACGTCAAATCTGCAATTTCACGAGTCCATACTCAGATGTATCACAAGCCAACCAAACTATGTAAGGCAATATATGCAGCAATAAATCATTTAAAAACAAATCAGACTTTGAATTTGTCACAATACTATTGTATCACTTGTAACATTCGATTAAGTGAGATGTGTTTAATCTCCATTTAACATGCGACCTCCGATTAAATGGATGACGTGCAGATGATGTGTAACAATAAAATGCGGTAAATCTCTATAACAGGATCCAGCGAAGATAGTGCGCGCAGTTATTTAAACCCTTTTCCCTTAACATGCGTCACTAAGCTTATGTACACAGACCCGTGTTTTCAATTCGCGCATGCATTTATCTCTCGATTCTGACATTAAAAATAATTTTGAATGTGGAAAATCATTGATCGATGTCAGGTTAATTAAATATTGTCACGAGAGTCTAAAAATAATGGTAACTACGCATAATCGAAGTCTCTCGAAGTGTGCACATTTTTTTAATTTAAGGTACAAATACAAAACTTACATATTTACATATTAATTAGACATTTTTTTGAACTTCGTTACTCGTCAGTAAAGAGAAGCTCTTGAGTCTGATAAGGGAGCCTCAGTTATTATTTTGTGTATAGGTAAATATGTTAATCATTTAATAATATGGGTGGTAATAGAAGATAATTAGATATCGAATAATATTTAAGTATTTTGAAAAAAAGCTGTAAGTTTAAACAAGTTATGAATTTAAGTTGAATTATATTAAGGTTTTAATTTCTTTAATTTGTTCAGGAAGGTTATTGATGCGGCGTATCTCGATAGAAAGAATATTATAATAGTTAATGGCTTTATAAATATAGTGGTTCTGCAATTGGGTTGGTTTAAATTTAGGCGTTTTGATTTATGAATCTAGAATAAACCATCTTATTCTCGGAGAAACTTCAAATCACTATAAATATGGAGAAACAGGTGGAAAATTCATGAAACAAACATTTTTGTATAAAAGAAATGCGAGCGCACATGTAGGCCAGTTATTTCTGAGAGCGGCCACAGAAAGGCCGAACCGTGCAAGTTGATTATTTAAAGTGCAACGGAAATTCTAGTACCGTGAATTAGTGCAAACCTGTGCGAAATATTCTAGAAACAATTAGTGTGAATTAATGTGCTCCGATGAAACTCGTGTACAGTGACTTTGTGTAGTAAATTATTTTTTAAATTGTTTTATACATCTATACTAAGTTTTTATGTTTTATTATTTAGCATAATGTGTAATTTTTAGAAAGAATGATTAATTATAGAGAGATAATTATATCAATTTAAATATTCCGGATACCATGAATTTTTTCTCGACCTTTTAAAACTTAAAAAAACTTATAAAACCGGGATTTTTAAATTTATCGACGTTGCATTTCTAGCACATTCCATAAAAAAGCATTAATTATTTATAAAGTAAGAAAATGTATGAACAAAATAATTATATCAACACAAAAAAGTGCGCGAAGGATGCAATTGTTTTTTATCATTTAATAAACTATCCCCCTTATTCTCAGATTAAAAAGGTTGTTGTAATCGGAGATTGTTATTCCAGCACAAAATAGGCGGGATGCACCTACTTATTACTGAAGGCGTAAAGTTTCTAATGTCAAGCCTTCTGCTGTATATGAATATTTCTGTCATTCTTGGGGCAATATTGGCTTTAATGAAATATTTTGAAGTTTTAAATGAAAACATTAGTAGATATGTGTGAAAAAACTGGTTTCTGTCAACTTTTGAAATAAAATTAGTTTGTATCTCTTCTGTATAATATTCGTCACGTCAAGATTGACGAAGCGTACAATGTTATATAATAGCGTTCAAGACACGATTGTTATGACAGCGCAAACCAATAAAAATGGTCTCATACATAAAAAAATTTCAGTACCAAAAAGGCCAATAATCGCTTCAAGGAAACTCGCGAACAATAATTACGCAGTCGTCAAATCTTTCTCCCTTCATCAATAAATACAATTTCTCGTGAACACTTGGACTAGATTGGAGGGAGGTGCTTCTCAGAATACAAGAAGTAACTTGTGTGACAAATGACGCAGAATCGAGTGGGTCTACGGGGTGTTGCAACAGTTTAACGCAGGGGGTGTCTTGTAAGAGGGTTGTACATTGTATACAGGGAAGGATTGGAAGTAGGGAGACACGGGAAGGAATCGAGTTAAACGTTCTTGGTCGCAATAATTGTCTTACAGCCCTTAATGAAATGCCCAATATATCAAATGGAGTTTTTCAGCAAATATTATCCATTTGTCCCCGTCTTCATAAAAAAGGGTCTATATAAAACTTCAGGGCAAAATAATACAAAATGATTGTATTCTTTTAAAGTGGTCTATACAATAGTATGCACCGTGTGCAGAGTTTTATTTTTGATGATTCCAACTCAATCTTGCCGAAATTCTGCCTCAAAAATGAACTAACGGAATAGGGATCTATTTGTCTATATTCATCTGGTAGTAACAAATATGATGGATGCTGACAGTTTGATAATGTCACTGGGATTGCTTAACAACATGAATAAATAAAGAAAACTTAAAATAATTAAATGTGTTGGCGTTAACTTTGTGGAAATCCATTTTTACAAAATTATGAAATAAAAACACAAACTTTTTTTTTACTCCCTTTATATTAACTCGTGGTGTCTGCTTGTTTGCTTGACGAAAAAACTTTGGATCGATTTTTAACCCTTTTCCCGTGATGCAATCGAGCTGAAACTTTGCAAGCAGACTCGTGGCGACGATCAAAAATAATTATAGTGTACTTTTGGATTTTTCAAACTTTTAATGTTTTTTCATACAAGTTGTATGGAGATTCCGACGCATATGGTAGACAAGAAACCCAAAAATGAGAAAGGGAGTATTGTAAAAATTTTACGGGTTAATTTTTTTAGTTCCTAGTCGACCTTTCGCCCAGTCTACTCCTGGCTTACTGCGGGCAGAGTGACGGCATATAGATTGCTGCGGGTCCCGAGGGACTGCGGAGTGGCGCTCGGATTTATCGGGGCGCGCATCGCTCACAGTGAGAGAAGCTGACACTCGCTCGCTGAGACTGAAGTGTCAGATAATGACGCGGAGATTACTTTCCATTTTTTGGTGCATCTTTCAAATGTTTTTTTTGGTAAGAAAATAGTTCGCGCCGGTGGAACGAATACATTAATACAAAACACGAGTAAAAGGCGGCCCTCGTAGCGCAGCGGGCGCGACGCTGACTTCTCACACCGAGGGTTCTGGGTGCGATTCCCGGCGAGGCCACAATTTAATCTGTGTGATTTACTCAAGTTGTGATGTGTTTCGCATCTGCAATTGGGCCTCTTGGTCTGACGTATCTAAATACATACTTTTCTATGTAACAATGTTCGTCACTAACGCTACAAGATGGCGCGAATAATGATGAGGTATAAAATATTAATGAATTATAAAAAGAAAAAAATGTATAATTCTCTTTGTGACAATGTCCGTCACTAACCAAATGGCGCAAATAATGATGAAGTGTGCACATAAAATAATGAGGTATACTAACAAAAAATGTATAATTCTTTATGTAAAAATGTCCAACAGTAACGGAACCAGGACGCTACATTACACAAAGTAGCGCTATTCCCACGTAAAATTTCTTAATAAATAAAAAAATAAAATTTCTTAATAAAATAACATCATTTTTGACGAGTTTTAGCTAGTTTTTTTATTTATTTATTTTCACTTCATGCAATGAAAAATATTTTATATAAAATAAAATGGTATGATTAATATAGCTCTATTTTCGTAAAAAAAACATCACCTCAATGACGCTCAACACAAAAAATTAATACAAAATTCACTGGTAATGACTTTTCAAAATAATAATGAATTTTCAAAATGTATGCATTTATGGTGGCAGACTCAAAGGTGTGGAAAGTTCCACACCTTTGAATCTGCCACCATAAATGCTCGCTCACTAAACTTAGTCTTCCGATAACGCCGAATGGCGCTGCTTACTTCCATATTAACACTCACCCCAAAAAGTTTAAACAATTGCAACACAAAATCAAATCGAATGAATTCATCGCCGAAACTAGTGTCCGTTTCCTGACCAGGTGTTGCGATCCAACACGTGCGCAATTTAATTAAACGATCACTTCCCTCGGCCGGCCACGTGTGGTGATGCGCCACCAGACACAAGCCACCCCGCTTGACAAGCGATGCGTGATGGCGATTAAAACAATCGATAGACCGGTACACATCTGGACCTACTGATTAAATATTTATTACTGATTTTTTTGGATTTTTGTGAACGTAATTTTGAAGGGTTGTTGGAAATCTATTTGTACTTCTGGGTGACTTCAAAGAAATTTTAATTTATATTTACCTCTTCTTCAAAAAGAACAATGCTTACTCTCCAATATTTGATCCTGAAAAGCGTTGAAGAAAATTTGTATTCAAATTCAATAGTTTAAAAAATCCCTAATTTTATTCAACCATCTTTATATCCCAATTATAATAATTTCGTTGTCTGTCTGTCTCTCCATCCCTCCGTCCGCGTAACTTCGTGTAACTTTATTTCGAACGATTTTTTTTTGCTGTATTTAAAGCCTAAAGAAAAAAGAATATTTCATATGTTCTTATTAATTTCTTCCTTACAGCATCCTGAAGTACAATTATGGCTAAATTATCATTTTCACGTTGGACCATGAAAAGAGAAATATTGTTGAACTCTATTTATATTTGAAGTTTGACGGATAACCGTCATGTACTTCTTTCTCCCTCTGACTACATCACCGACGTATACCTACGTCTGGTTTATTTTTAATTTTTATTGATGTCAATTAAATGCACGTTCAGACACGCGGAAATCGCGTGGGAACCGCGCAGTTACGTCTGAACGATTACATAAATAAGACCCGGGGCGGATCCCACGCGATTCTGAAACCGCGCGGTTCCCGCTGTGTCTGAACGTGCACTAAGTATTGGGATAAATATCTGACATTCATTTTTCAGAGTAGCACATAATTTTTCAGTGTTGGAATAACAATCACCAAAATAGAAAAATTGATATTTTCAGAATAGGTCGACATATTTGCCGGCATTTAATTTGATAAATTGAATTTACAGTTGACGTCTTCATCTGTCCGGCAAGTGGGTAACCATATAACTTTCCACTCCATCTTGGGTCGCCAATCTTTCCACGTTGTACCTACCTTGTTACGCATTGTGATGTCAAAGTATTTAAACACGCATAGTATTAAGTTAATGTTGCACAACTTTGTTCCTCGCATATACATATGTATCATGTTGGATGTTTACAGGAAGCACAATAAGTTTTTTCCTTGTTTTAAGAGAATTGACGTAGTTACCTACATTTTGGTCAGTTGCGTTGTATCAAATTAAACTTTTTAAACTCACAGTTGTTTAATTTAAGATTTTATTTTATTATATTTTTAACGAGTCACTATCAGAATCCAAAGTATGCGGTGGTCGCAATGATAATAGCGTTCCGCGCTGGCATTTGCGCGACCGAAATCACTGACGTTACAAAAAGTTGCGGATAGACGGATAATTTTAAATTAACTTTTTCTTAGGATTATGATAGGATAGCACAGCATTTTTGCTTGTACGCGCTACACGTTACTGGTATTTATAAATAAATACATTAGATGACTTATTAGAAATAAGGAGGATTATTTATTATATTATAAATAAAGTTACAATGTTGACAGTATCAAAAATTCAGCAGAAATTAATTATTTCAAATGCGCTTACTATCCACTATTTTGTTTTTTAATTTATAAAAATTAGAAGAGTACACGGAATACGCGTCACATCAATTTCCTTACCATTAACGCTTTTCCTATAAAAATAGAACCGACTTGATGTTGTCTTGGAATGAGGCTCGAA
Source organism: Agrypnia vestita (assembly GCA_016648135.1). Taxonomy (NCBI): domain Eukaryota; kingdom Metazoa; phylum Arthropoda; class Insecta; order Trichoptera; family Phryganeidae; genus Agrypnia; species Agrypnia vestita. Next base: position 116,967 of record JADDOH010000522.1, read on the forward strand.
CCACTGACTACTGCATCATGAGTCATAACCACTATACCAACAAATTACGCTACTTTTAGTGGAAACAAATTAATATGTCTGTTAAAAAATCTTTTTAGCGGTATATTTGTTTATTGCTGAAAACATATTTTTTTTATTAGTTATAAACAAATTTAATAGAAATGAATGTCCTTTTACGTCAGTGTATTTTTTTTAGTGAAAAGTTAATACGATCTAATGAAAACTGCAATTAATTGTCAACTTTTGGGAAATGATGTCAGTTGTTAGAACGCAGGTTTTAGTTGTGATTCGTCAGCAGATTTCATTCTCACGGGGCAGATATTTATAAACGCCTTACGCACCTGTGTAACCTTTAGAACCAATAAATATAGAATGCGATCCCGATGTAATAGCCCGGATCGCACATAGCACATGCTCGAAGGGGTTGATCAAAAGTCACACGCAAAACCACAGAGGTATCCTCAATTGGGTAAAATGGGGTAAATAATTGCTAAAGTCACGCAATCATTGAATAAATCATACCTCAATATGGAGGGGGTACGTGGGTACTAGAGTTGAGCGGTGCGTCCTATAATGAACGTCTATCGTACGTTTATATTATTTTAAAATTATTGTCAACATTTTTCCTTCCCCATCATTTCTTATATGAATCCTAAAAATTCAAGAAGATCTTACCAGGGTGTCAGACTACCCTAAGGTAAATAAACTTCTCTTTAAGGTGCCATTCAAGTATTATGTAAGAACCAAAGGGGGGTGGGTGGGTCTTTGCTTATTTATGATGACATGGGGGACTTTTTTTATTTTTTGAAAAATTTCGAAACTATCAAGTCGAACGTGTGGTCTTTATCATACCTCTGTCAAGTCATTAAATCGTAACACGCACACCGAAACGAGAGTGAGACCTACAAGAGTGGCTGCTCGTCATGCTAATGAATTGATGTGCATAGTACAAACTTTAGACCAATACCTAGATGTTGAATGGCTCAAAGAGAGCGATGTCGATATCCCGAAAGAACACAAAAGTGAGCAGACACACAACATCGAGCAGCAAACGTCCGATGTCATCCAAGTCATGGATTCAAGTGTCATTGACTGAAGACGATTGATTTTAATTAACTCAATTTTTTAATGGAACAAAATAAATTAATATCTTTTATACAGGGTTATTTGAAAAACATTAATAACCTCGCAGGACTATATTTTTGCCTGGATTAGGAGTCGAAAATGCTCAAGCAGCCATGACCTAATATCAATAGTTTTGGAGATATGCGACATCAAAGTTTGCATATTTTTTCAATATTTCTGAGTTATTTTTTGTAACATGTTGGACTATCATTACACTAACTTATATCGATTACGAAAAATTTATAGTTTGCATATAGTATTTTCTCCAAATTCTATTGTATATAATATGATAATAGAATTTGGAGAAAGTTATGCGCGATTGGAGCCCCTCGTAATATTACTATGGAACAAAACTATCGATACCTCGGGAACCTTCCACTATATTCTGCAATGTTCTAACACACGAAAATATAGCATGTTTACTATAAAAACGAAGCCGTGTCATGGCCATGTTTAAGCTTTATTTTGACGGTTCTTTCAGAGTGAGGTTGGCGACAAGCCGGGCGATCAGTATAACCAACGCGTGTGTGATACCAGTGACACGCAGATTAATAAAGCGAAGTACTTAAGTGCGATCTTTAGAACAGAAATTTCTCGAAAGTGTTACAGAAAGTTGTTAAAGAATTTATAAACGAGTGATAAATTACGAAACAGTCTGATTTGAATAACAGTGAATTCATTTAATTCGTTTTAAATGACTTTGTACATTGCATAATTAATTAAACATTAATTAATAGATACTAACTAACTTACCATCACGCCGTTTCCCCATGGGGGTAGGCAGAGAGTAATTAATAGATCACTAATTATTTTCCAGTGTTTTCATTTATCTTCTCGTAACCACGACACATGGCAAAATTTGTGATAATTTCTATGGTAACTGTAACAGATCACACGTGCTTGATTTTATTTATCATTTAAATAAAACCGGTTTTTTAAGTTTTCCAGATTTTTAATTTTTCTGTCACATATTACGTAATTCATTATTTATGAAAGGGTCTAGCATTGAGTAAAAGAGACGAAAGCACTCGCTCATTTCGTCACGATCTGATTGACTGGGCGCAAGGGAAAAGACATTCAAGTGTTTCTTAAATTTTTTGTGTGAAACTAAAAATAAACAATAAACCAAAATTATTTTTAATATAATAAAATTATAAAAGATAAGGAGCATGAAATATTTTTAATCTTTTGAAAGAATTTTTTAAAATAAATTATCTGATAATGTGACTTTTCCAATTTCCTATTTCACGTAGTTACATCGTTCTATCGTAGGCAAAAATAAAATATTTTATTTCATTATTATATTTAGTTTATCTAATGATTATAAACTTCTTATTTTACTTGCATTTTTATTTAAGTTCCCTAAACGTTATACTTTAATTGTACGTAATGATACTAATTACTTTATACAAAAACATAGTTTGTATGTTTTCTCTAAGGCTTAGAAACCGCAACACTCGTCCTTGAATTTGCAATGTTCATGTTTCTCAGTATCAATAATTGTTACCAATTTTATTTTGTTCGCTTGTTCGACACTTGTACTCGGCACGCTTGATTGCTGTGCAAGACATGTGGCAATTGAGACATAATCGCATTGCATTAATACATTTAATTTATGCAAGTAAATACTTGTAAATTAAATATTTTATGTATTATTATATGTATTTTGTACTCAGTATTGTGTCTCATTAAAAAAAAACTCAAATTAATTTTAAGAATTAATTTTTTTCAACAGATTTTAAAGAAAGAGAACCAGCATTACCATGATTTTTGTATTTCGACTCGAGAAATAATTGATAGTAATTTTGAGTAGGTTTAGAGAAAAATGTATATAATAATATGAATAGTAGTAAAGTAAATAGTAGTTTTGAGAAAATTAATTTTGATAAAAATGCATATTATAATGGTTCTGCATCTAGGTGAAGGCCATCGAAATATAATAATTTCGTTGTCTGTCTGTATCTCTGTCCGTAACTTCATGCAACGTCCGTAATTTCATTCGAAATCACGGCGGCTAAAAAAACGAGATTAAACGCGGCCCTCGTAGCCCAGTGGATATGACACTGGATTCTCACACCGAGGGTTCCGGGGATGTCACAATTAATCTATGTGATTTACTCAAGCTTGGGTGTTTTTTGATGTGATTCGCTTCTGTGATTGAGCCACTTGGCCTGTTGAAGCGTAAATAAAATAATAATACGCAGCCGAATCCCCGGGCCAGCAAACCCGAATCGGCGGCAACTTATCAATGTTGCTAAGACTTCGCAAATACGCGAATCATTTTTAAATTATTTTCCGTGATTTTTTACGGATGTGTGGAGTTTCACGTATAAAAATCACCTCAAGCGCGCTCAACGATATTACGTATCACTTGAAACATTTGGGAACCCTCCGCGCTAACCATGGGAATCCTTCCGATCCCCGTGCTTCCCCATCCGTGTATCCGGTTTCACGAGTGTCCTGCAGACATCATTACGGTTTAAGGCCGATGTATAATTTCATACCCCGCTCGGTGGGCGGCATGAGCGGCTGACACGCTCCGTAAAAATCAATGCTGCGGGAAGGGTTTTACCTTTGATTTTCACCTTGGCAGGTTCCACTTCGGGGCGCCCACGCACGTGGTACTCGCTGTCACGAAATGGTAAGCAGAAGCAATTGCGCTCTGTCCGAAACCCTTGTAATATATCCCTTTGAAACAACACCATAGAAAGCTCTAGAACAACCTACAGCACTCTAGAATTATCTACAACATTCGGGAGACGCTTGGAACAGCCTAGAAGCGACGGGCATCTTCTCATAAACACTAGAAATAAAAATTACATTCTCGAGGATTCGAAATAAATAATTGCGACCTCTAATTGCGAGAATTAAACGGAATACTCTAGCAAGTTATAAATTATTATCCAGCAATAATAAATAGGTCACAGTTGAGTGATAAGTTGCGAAATAGTGTGAATGCAAGAATAGTGCCTTAATTTAATATACATTAAGTGACTTGGTCAATTTATTGAAATAATGCATTATTAATTAATAAATCTTTATTTATTTTCCATTATTTTCATTTGTCTCCCAAAGCCAAAACCCATGACATTATAAATTACGATATTAGGTACATACAAAAGATCAAGTGACGTTTGTACAAACAATTGCATTTAATGACTTAAAAATTACTTAAAAATAATGGTAATTAATTAATAATTAATACTTAATTTCAATTATTTATCTGTAATTTCATTATAAGAAACCTCTTAAAAACAACATGATCCTTATTTTTATTTTTTATTTTTTACCTATACGAGTATGTTCTACCTAATGTAATGGAATCAGTGTCCAACGTATGTTGGTCTTTCATATGGATAGCGTATACAGGGTTATTTGGAAAACATTAATAACCTAGCAGGACTATATTCCTTCCTCTATTATGAGTCGAAAATGTTCAAGCAACCATGAACTAGAAAATATGCGACATCAAAATTTGCATTTTTTCAATATTTCTGAATATATATTCAATATACCTACTGTCGATTCTGTAAGAAATAGATTTTAGTTTTACAATCTTAAAGTATTTAATTTACTCTATATTTTTGGATTATGTTTTTTAAAAAAATATTCCTTTATATTTGCTTTTTATTGAAATGAATGTTTTTTAAAAAAAAACTGAGCTGTTAGGTATTTTAATTTACACAATTGCCAGCCAAGAACTCCTAAAAATATAATATTATTTAATAATAATGAACCCTTAGTCAATCAACTTGACATCACAGTCCCTGACCTACGGTGCTGAAAATTGGACACTTAAAACAGGTCTCATGCACATTAAGGTAACTCAACGATCCATGAAAAGGGCTGCGTCAGAGTAACCTTCATAAATAAAATAATAAATAAAAGTATTTAAATGTACATACACATATAAATAACAAGAACATCTTATATTCTTATAAATGTATATTATAATCATCATACAACTATCATTCGAGTCACTATTTTGAAAGCTAGGTATTAATATTAGTCACAAGTTAATTTATATAGTTTTAGTTATATGTTAATCATTACACATGTCTAACTTCTCATCTCCCAAGGTATATATTGATATACCTTTATAGGATTTAATATACTTATAATGTATGTAATATATATTATATTTTGTATATTTTCTTTTGGGATTTAATAAATTAAAAAATAAAATAAACATACATAATCTATGAACGATCTTCGCAGAAGATTCTCCTAGCCCTTCCAGTCTTCGACTTTAAATGCCAAGCTTCTACCACGGAGTAATAGGAATTGTATATTGATAAAGTAATTCCGCCCTTAGTCACCTGGTGTAATAAATTGTATCACCTTGAAACAGTTACACATGAACAAAGGGGTGATAAAGTAGCCCATCTTCAAAAATCTTCAAAAACTTCAAGAAAGACTGCCTGTTCTTGTCACTTGATAATAAAAATCGTATTGTTTCAGATATGGAATATGTTTTTGTTGTTAATACAATATACTACAAAAAGAGCAAAATACTTTTGTGGTGACATTATTAATATAAGTAATTAATAAAAATTAACTTTTTTTCACCACTTTTGTTTTGAAAAATATCAACATGTTTCAGAGCATATATAATTTTTATATTTTGATCGTCTATACTTCGATTCTCATTTTTGATTTGTTAGTATATAATAATATCCTGACGAAGAGGCCATGGGCCCTTTCATTTTTATTAATTATTATAAAATATTCATTAGGGAAGATCCAATGTTCCGCTGGACACCTGTTTGCACGGCACGGGTCTAAATCGTGCAATCCTAGATGATGAATATGTTTCATAACTATTAAATGAAGCAAACAAACCTAAACAAATTATTTTTTAATATAAAAATTATCTTAAAAAATCTCCCTGCGGACAAGCGGGCATACTAATCACTACATATACAGCTGAGGAACAAGACGTATAAATAGCAGTTTATAAATTTCTTAATTTTTTGTTAGTTAATCATTGATTGGTTTAACAATTTTGTGAAAATAAAATAAAATATTATAATTAATATTTGATGTTAAGAATGTATTGTGTGAAAAATATAGCGTGTCAATAATTTAAATCGATACATTAATTTTTTTATTAAAAAATTTGAAATGTTTACTCATATGCATAATAATTGATCTAGTTTTTGAGGCATGCGCCAAGTCGGTACTATTTTCATATCACAAATGTTATCTTAGTTTTATAATATATAGTATAGCAAAGTTGGGGTACATTGTGATGGTCACAAATGTGAAGAGATAAGAAAGAAGTCCAATTCAGTAATCCTCTAGCCATCACCATTTATGTAAGAATATTGATATGACACGTATTACGCTATACATACTTATATTTTGAAAGATTTTAACAAAAAATTCATTAAAAACTTTTCTGATTTTAAAAAAGTATCTATCCCAATACATCATAAGGGTGAGCATGAACAAAAACATCACATATTCAATGATGGAAATTTTAATTCATTCAGATCTACGTATAATCGAATCTCGATATTTTTACGAAAATTTACAGACTTTTATTTTCGCGGATATATAATATTGTATACGGGTTGTCCTTCCATCCCTCTGAAGCCATTAGTACCAATCCATTAAAAAATTTATAATCATATCCCACACAACTAATTTGATGATTGATCGTTCAGAAGTTGCTTCGCTATGTAAGTCAAATAACGCGTTTTAATTTGCATAATGGGGTCCAATTTCATTTTTATTTTAGAAAAACAGCGACTAATTCATTATGAAATACGACGACACAATATTTGCATATCCAGAATATTTATACCCTTAATTTCTTTTACATTATATGGAGAACAGATTGAACCAGCTCAATGGATACCCCACTTGGATTGCTCGTGTTAACGATGCGCGCAGCAAAAGCGATACTTCTTCTAATATTGTTAATATAAAGTGTAGTATCATAGAAGCGGAGTCCGTTTGTGGTTAACCTAATCGGTAAGTCAATAAAGACTTCTTATAAACCCGATAGGTTGGCAAGGAGGTTGGTGAACGAGTGCCCGGCCCGCCCGAAGCGTCCGCGCAGTTGCCGCCCAAGGGAAGTGGCACTACGTCTTAGAAACATTAATGACGAATAATCAATTTACAAAATATTTTTAATACAAGTCAAAGGAGTGATTTTAAATGAAACTGGCATAATTGAGAATATATGTAGATGAAACAGAAAACTTCGAATGGAATACGTTTTTTGAAAAAGTTGTTTAATATACTCTAGTGGGTTCGAGCTCCATAACAGATCACTAAGCTAGTCCTATTTTTCAAAGCAAGGCAATTAGTTTGGAAATAGTTTTTAATAAAGATTTTAGATATGATGGTTTCCGTTTATGCATCTATTTTTTTTTAATTGAAAAGAAATGCTCTAAAATCGCGATATAATAATAAAATATAAGCCTACTTCTTTCTCTTCTTCTATAACATAAGTGAGTGAGTCCATTGCCAAACACGGATCCCCGATTGATATGATAATTTGTAAAGGGATGTGGCTGGCGCCTCTATCTTCCCTACACAGTCATGAACACCATTGTAAAATTGTATTTCACATAATGTTTATCAGTCAGTATGACCGCGTGTCGGGTACAATCCCATTTTAGCTTCCCGGCAGTTTATGTGCTCTTGAATGAAATGCTCGAAATAATATTCTGATACTTGCAATTTACACTATTTCGTGTAGCTCATTGCCAATCGCTAGTGTTGAGCATTTAGAAAGTTTTTGATTTCTTTCGCGTTTTTTTTTCCACCCACCTTGATTGTTTGCCCGGGGTAGATGATAGTACCGACGATTGCGCATTCTTAAATTATTATCTAAATAATTTTTATTAAAAACTAACTTCATTAGATACAGTTCAAGCTATGTGAGTATTTTACTCTTGATTACATGTGAGCAAACTTCACTTACTTTAATTGCTATCCATTTTACAGAACACGGAAGAAAGCAGACATCAAAGGCGGACTTCTTCAAATTGGCGACCACACCACAAATCCCTCTCTAAGGACAGTATCTTCAAACAACATTAATACAAAATAATCTCGCGAGTTTCGCATTATAATCCACCTCCGCGCTACCCTTAGCGAAAGACACCCCCACTGATACAGGGTGCATAATTGAAATACTCGCGGGCAGTATTATTTGCCTGAAGATCCGGCCAACTGGCCCCACCCTCCAGGTCCTAAATTTTCAATAAATCAGGCGATGCGCGGTGATGTATGGCCGAAGTAAGCGGACAACCCTTGTCACGGTGCGAGGGGGTGTAATCAGGGGACGGTTCATTTAATTCGCGGTCGTCACAATTTAATTGTATTTGTTTTTAAGTACAGGGACCTCTTTAAGTCAAGACCTAAATAACCAAGCCAAACATAACGCACTACTTGGCAAAGGCAGTAAGAAGAAAAAAGATATGAAGGCATCATTTGACTGCAATATTTACAACTAGCACATAGATTTGGGTCAACTTCCGGACAGCTGTTTGCCCGACCATCGACTTCCCGATATGTCGATTATCCGACAAGCCAATTTTCAGGTAGCCTAACTTTCAAATTTATTTCATTTTTAAGATTTTAAGATCTTAAGATTTTTTGCATATTTTGCTTCACAAAGTTATTGGACATGAACTTAAATGGAACGTTATTTGTATTAATTGTTACTTGATATATTCCTTAGGTTTGTTGAACACTTTATTTACGCTGTTTCTTTCACACTAGAAAGCGGGTAAGTACTCTGACAAAGTTCTCTGATCACCAGAGTAGATTTCGACTGGTGTTTGCGTTCGCGCTTACGTAATACCTATATAGGAAATGTTTTCTCTCTGAAAGTGAAAAAGAGTGAAATTTCTTGTATATTTCCGTATTCTCTGATGGTTTCTAGGCGTTTCCAATTTATTCTGAAATGTCCACAGTATTGAGAAATAGTCGATTTTGTGCGGTTCCTTTTGTTTCTTGTATCTCAATGCAAATCAAATAAACATCAAATTAAAAGAAAAACATCGCATAATTATGCATCAACCTAATAGTACAAAGATGAGTTTAGTAAAAACTAAACTGGTCAAATAATGATATAATACAATGAACTTTGTTTTTTTTCACTTATATTTGAGCACTTGTTTCACTACATGTTTCGGAAACGATCGTTTCCTTCATCAGGTGAATTAAGACTGAGGTATGTGGGAGTGGTTGTCTGGTGTGTGGGTTGTGGATTCGGTAGAAGAGGAGGGGGTATCTAGGTGGTGGGAGATCGGGAACATTGTAAGAAGGGGTGATGTGAAGGGTTGTATTTGATTATTGATTATGTTACTTGTTGTGTTTAGGTTTTTATGAATTTCAAGTGTTTCTAAGTTATTTTGTTTTAGGCCGTATGTCTGTTTATGTAGGATGTTTATTTTTGTATTGCTGAAAGTGTGGCTATTTTCTATAATGTGATTGGCGTATTCTGAAAAATTACGATTTGTGAGGTAAAATAGTCATGTTGCACATCAATGTAACTGCCCTGTTAATTGACAGTTTTTCGGGATTCCTTAGATCCTGAGGAATAAAGACATATGTATCACATCTCTAAGGCGTCCACCGTGTTCTTTCTCTTCTTTCTGATGGTAGACGTCATCAATTCTGTATTCTAACGGTGCTAATGACTGAAACTTGTGAGCATTTTTTGTTCTACCCTATTTAGTGCAGTCCTCGGTTGAGTACCGCTGGCTCGTGACACCTCTACCCTTTTATAATTGAACATGACCGATGGGTCTCCAGCCACCCCCGGAGCCTCCCCGCCCCACCACCATCCCCTACCTTTGTTTGCTCTTACTGATTAACTTTTCTATCTGTTCCCCCCACCGCTGCTCCGAAAAATGTTTTGCCGCCTATTTTCTAAATCAATGCGATTATTTCTTCCGGGATCTCGCGTACATTTTTAAAATATAAATATTTTATGTAAATTTATTAAACTGATGACAATATTTAACAAAAAAATATTAAGAACAGATGAGAAAAAGGCTAAATCGTTTTTATTAAATGGCTAGCTGTCACCCGTCAAAAATGACGGTACTTTTACATGTCGGTTCCTAAGGAATAAGTTTATATTTATTTATATAAAAAAGAAAATAAAAATGAAATTAAGAAAGTAAATTTTACGAAAAAAATTTGATGTAGATATATAAAAAAAATTACGTTAAATAAATACACGTACTAAAATATTACGTAAAAAATTTATGGAAAAAAATACATAAAAATATGAAAAAATAAATAAAAGGAAAAACATTTTTTGTATAAAAGAATTGAAAAAAGGGAAATCTTAAAAAAATACATTATAAAATCTAAAAAAAAATACTTTAAAAAGATTTTTAAAAAAGTAAAAAATACGTAAAAAATAAAAAAAAAAACGAACAAATATACGAATCAGGTGGATATTTTTGTTATATTTTTCTTCTAATGTTCTTCTTCTTCTTGTGTCCTATTCGTTTAACAAACATTGGCTATCATGCCGGCTTTTATAGACGGCTCCAGTAGGCTAGCCAGACCAGTGCTCCTCTTTAGCCGTGATGTTCTCTTTTTTCCAGGGCCCCTACTTCCGGCAATTTTTCCCTGTATTATGAGGTGCAAGCTCTGGTACGTACTTATCTGGAAGTCTCGTCGCAAGTCTGTGATATTATTGAGAAAACGTCGCATCTGACCATTCGTATTCATAATCAAAGGTAGAGACCATGACTGAAATTGAATTTGAACAAAATTGAAGTAAGTTAAATATTTAAATTATTGTGACTATATTGTATATAAATTTCTTTGATTTTATGTTTAAACTTTCATTTTGTTGTATTACTATGTTATAAATAATCATTATTAATCGGTATTTTACAGAATATGTTTTGGTATTAAATGGAATTTAAATTTTACAACTCTTGAAAAAAATATTAGTTTTCAAACCAGTCCAAATACCTCAGAATTAATATGACAAACAGTAATGATATCCAACAATAAATAAATAAAAGGATAATTCCAGGTAACGCTTGTTATTTTGCTTGACAAAAATTGATCTCGTCGAGGTTGTTACATAAAAGATAACTGTTTTTAATGCGGATGCAGGTAATCGCTATCCACGGGTATGAATTCTGGTTTCAATGAAATTTCGAAAGCGATATATCGCCCTAGATATTGTGACGAAAGTGGAAAAAAGGAGTTGCAATAGACGGACCATATAGCGAGAGCATACGAGTCCTGAATCACATAAATCTCTCATACACGAGCCAACAGGATTGAGACCGACCAGAGAAGACCTAAAGAGGTCAGATGATATCAAGTCAGACCTAAAAGAGGTATGTGAGTTCTCAATAGCGTATGCACTGCCGTGTTTCTAAGTACCGGTAATTTCAGTAAATTATTTTAATATATTATATTATTAAACTACGACATTATGTGACGATATTTATAAAGAGCAGAGTATTTTGTTTTATGGTTTATATACCTGAAACTTGGTGGATTTTTTATAGCGTAATACAATGCGCACACGTGCGTTGGGGATCCGAGACTGGCCATCGCACAAATCACTAGTCAAGATTACTATTCAGCCCTTAGCGACTGTTTCGTCTTTTGACAAGTTCTGTCTCTTTCAATATTTCATCGCTGTCATTTAAATAGCGATATCCTAATTTATGGGACAGGTGAATTTTAAGTAATCTTCATATATTTTTTTTTTATATTATTTTAAATGATTAAATACTTTATATCTTTATGTGTACTCTAATTTTACTCTAGGACCACATCTCAGGACCACTAATGACCTGTTGATGGTCAGTTTGCTTAAAAATTAAATAAAATAATAATTTATTGACAAAAAAAATCGAGTTTATTAGGTTATGTATTTGAAAGATTAATAAAAAATTGATATATGTAACAATTATGTAAAAATATTTGAGGATGGCCCTGTTAAAAGCCGCAACAACCGTAGAACTTGTATGAGAAGACGTATGAATGTGGCCGAAGCAAAAGTGGTACGCCAGGATAGAAGAGTGTGGCGTTTAATCCTCTCTGCCTATCCCTGTTAGTTAGTTATGTAACAAAGAGGCGTTAGAAGACCTCAAAAAAGATGGGCCAGTGATAAAGTCGCTGTGGGGGGAAGAAATGGCGACAAAAAGCTGTAATGAGTAGGGATAAAAGGGTAGAGAAGAGGCCTACAGAGTACATCCAGCAGTGGAGAGATGAAGGTTGAATAAGAAGAAGAAAATGTAACAATGTGTTTTTGTTGAAATTTTTGTTTGATATCATAATAAGTAAATATAATGCCATAATATTCACTTTTTTTCACCTTTCTTTAAATTAAATTTATAGTTTTACCAATTTACCTGTAATGACATTTTCCGGTAGATTTGTTTGCCCCCTGCACCCAGTAGACTGGAACATATTGGCGAAGACAAAAAGTAGATGGTGCTCTATTGTAAGTACAATCGTAGCCATCTGATACATCACAAAGCCTCAAAATGTTACGTCCAAAGCGCGCTCGTTCTTCATCAAAATGCCCAGTCTCATTTAAAAGAATCTCCGCACATATCCGCCGTAATGAAGTTGATCCGGCGGTTTCTGTCCCACTCGACGTCAGATCCTGGAGCGAGTTTCAATAAAAGTGCGACTCAATTGCGGGAACAAACATCCTCTTACAATTTGCTTTAATCTCCCGCTCCTGCGAGGGCGGCGCGCGTGCTAGCACCAACGCGATCTGAATTTTTAACACGACAATGCGTTTTCGAGATCCTTTATATTTGCACTTCAAAGTATTTTTTTTAACACCCTGTAATGGATTGTGGCAGGGCCGCACTCACGGACTATTAAATTTATGATCGCAAATGGAATAGTCCGTTTCCGTATCCGTTTTAACTTCAACCTCAAAAAATTTCATCATATATTTATTATCTTTTCCATTGGCCTACAATCCGACAGCGTCGTAATCCATATTTTATCTCTCCTTTAAATTGTCCTTTTCAATCTTCACTCATGTTAGTAGTCGATACCCGAATTCAATTTCTGTATAATCATGGTCTTCCACTCCGTTCAGCTGACAGCACATCCATCCCCATTCATAATACTGAATTCTTCAGTTCCTTATTCGAAGACCTCGTAGCCCAGTGGATATGACACTGGCTTCTCACCGAGGGCTCCGGGTTGAATTCCCGGTGAGGTAACAATTAATCTATGCGATTTACTTAAACCTGAGTGTTTGTGTTTGTGATGTATTTCGCTTCTGTATTAATTGAGCCTCTTAGCCTGTTAAAGCGTTAAAAAAGAATAATTATATCCAAATATAGCACTTGGCTAAGACCTATTGCGAGTTTATGACTACATGACTAGTTTTGACAATTACAGTTGTTGTCATCAACGGGTGATTATATAACTAAAGCATAAGAGTAAAATTAATTATCTAAGGTACTGATAGACGTAGGTGGAGTTATGTTTAGGGGGAGGGGGTTAGAGGGGGTGGGGTTTGAGTTAACGGGAATAAAGTGAGGAGCGGCGAAGGATTTTGAAATATTATGTTATTGATTAGAGTTTTATTACTACTCTATTATTATTATTATTTCAATAAACTAAATAAAGAATTCTTCGATATATTGGCAAGACAGAAAAATTTCATTGGTCTCCAAAAAGTCCCAAAAGTGAAAAATACATATTGAAGTTATATAATACCTAATTATTATTAACATATATGTAGGTACTCTGTAATATTCATAAAAAAAACATTAATACTTATGAACAATGTTAAAAAAATAATTAGTTAAACGATATTAAGGGCAACCATGCCTTAAAACTGCTGTGGAGTTGGAATATTATTATAATAATAATAGTTGGAATATTATTATAGTAATAAACAAAGAAATTAAATATTGAAAAAATACTTTATTATCGTTTTACAATAGACTGGCCAAACGATTATCTCAGGTTTTCCAGACAGGATATTCTTCATCTGACAGGTCCCTGACTTCCGGCAATCTTTCCCTGCATTATGAGATGCAAGATCTCGTACTTCTCTGGATATTTCGTCACATGTCCGAGATATTGATGTTTCATCACATGTCAGAGATATTCTTATACCCTCAAATGTCCCGACGTGTTTGCTCATTACCTGTATAAATATAATCCTGTGTATCCTTTGCATTTTTATAATGTGTTATTATATACTTTTTATTTTGTATGTGCTTAAACATCGTGTTAATGCTTACTTATTTAAATAGCTGGGTGGTTTATGTATTTTTTTTAAATAAAGAAGTGAACTGACGGGACAATGAGGGCAAAATTTTGGATGACAGCCATGTGGCCGAAATCTGCTTTGCAACGCTAAGTTGCACTTTTCTTTCCCTGATGAAGAATGATGAGAAAGGAGATGAAAAAAATCACGAAAGGACGATATGTTCTAACATTTAGAAGGTAAGGACAGAATATCTAAAGGAGCCGTACTGAAAACTGGAAAAAGCACTGGTGTACTGAATTGCATCTGATGGAGACTTAAATAAAATTAATATAAATTTTTAAATGAAAATATTTAGAGAAAAACAAAAATTTAGCGTAAATAAATTTTCGATATTTTTTTTAAATTTTTTTTTTTGAATATTTATTATCGAATACACCCCTGCGTGATAAAAGCATCCAGTGGTGGATTATAGACTGGTAACACTGTGTAGCGACTGAGTACAAACACGATCGGGATTTAAATGGAAAAACTGTCGCACTGAAAATGGAAAGGTTCCGTGTAAATGGCGCCATTTGCATAGTGTCATGTACCTACCACGTACCACGCACATTAGTACCAACTTACTCATATTCATCTATCTGCACGTAGACTACCTCATTCGTCTAGTTTTATAAACAGGGGTACGTTCTTTTTAAATTCATAGCAAATGTTTCACATAGATTCCCACTATTTCACATCACTCGTATGTGGAACACTCATTATTGCGCTTTTTCTATCACTATCGATCACTATCGAGAATATTTCTTCACTGGCCGTATATTTGTCGCTTGGTTACACTTTTCTATGGCGTAAGCCCGCTGTCAGAAATAACATCTGATTCGCCTCGTGCGCGCTCGTATTTTATATGAAACGTTGATTTCGCGATGCTTCAAGAATGTTCTACTAGTTTCTCCATATTTCTAGTGATTATGAAAATAGTCAAATTGATTCAAGATTCATGTGAACCGTTCGAGAGATTTCGATAATTCACAGTTAGAATCTCATGAAATATATCAAAAACCAAACCCCCGTCTCTGGTGGAATTACAAACCTTTCTATTGGTTTATTGTTAATGATTTATTTGATGTATTTTTGATACTATTCATAATTTAATGTTACGATGTTCTTCTTTTGGTCATATATTATCACTCAAACCGGTCATCGCAATCTGGAGTTTTACTTAAAATAAAAGTTTTTGATGAATATGTATTTATTAATAATATTTTTAAAGTTTGTAGATATCAGTTTGTTTCACACACATCTGCTTTTTTCTTCATTCAAAAGGTGGGAATAGTCAATTAAAGGTAATATTTTTGTGACACAGTGACGGAAATATTGATATTTAACAGATGTCTTGAAATTTCTATATTTTTGAGTGTTGGGGTAACGGTCACCAAATAACAATCTTATTATTTTCTTATTACAGCCTATCGTTCGTAAGTCGAGTCCCATTTTTTGAAAAAAAAATTCTCATGTTTCGAAATACTCGAAAATGAGGTCCCCGTTAGTCGAGGTTCCGCGGTATTTTATTTCATATTTGTAAGGGTGAAAGAATACATTTATCCAGTGACATTTACTTTTAAAAAAACTCCCTTTAAAATACTCATAACACACAAAACAATGATAGACACTGTTACAACTCTACTAAAGCATTAATAACAAAAGTTAAAACAACAATGATCACGCTATTTCGTGAATACTGAGGGGTGAAACGTACCCACGCATTTAACCATAATTATAATTACTGAGACCGCATTGCGATACTGCACCTGTTAACGATATGACAAAGCTTTGATATAGATGCCGCGGGAATCGAGTATGCGTGGTGTTATTCGAGGATAACTTCAATCACGCGAACAACCCCTATTCGGAAGGCATTAAGGGCTGAGATTTTAGAACACCACACCACCACGGGGGTGGGTGTCCGCTGTCTGCTACCGTGAGAACTACCTGCCCTGCCGAAAACGGAAGACAGGTGGGTGACAACATTGTTAGAATTATGCTTAGCTCATTAATTATCCTGTTACAAAAATCATATTGCTTACTTTTGAATTACTTCTTGCATTGCAATACATTGAAATATGTCACAAAAATGAATTCCCCTTATTTTAACAATAAATTGTTATTTTATTGTTAGACATAATTGTAGATATAAAGAACAAACGGGACGTGTGCATAACGTGTTTTTGAGAAACATCACGGCTTTTGTCAAACGTTAAAATAGTTGAAAATAGTAAGAATATTGGTGTGACACGTATTCCGTGTTCACATCTCTATTGAATAAAAAAATAATCTTACGTAAAAAATTTGATTGCTTAAAAAATACATACCTATGTAAAAAAAGCAATTTTTCAAACATACAAAGCAAAAACCAAACAAATTTAATTAGTACCCAACCACGCACAGAAGGCCAAATCCCCAATCCAAAATGTACCAAACATCACGACCGTACAACTTCACTATTGTTATTTAGGTATAAAATTTTATAATGAACTTAATACAATTTATCTTAATTAAACATTAAATTATAAAATAATGTAATAAAGTTATATTTTTGATACGATAACATTGTTTTTATATGTTATGTTTAATAGAGATCTTGATCATGTTTAACAATTTATAAATACTTGTAGTTTAAGAAACTAGTTTAAGAACCATTTGTACCTATTCAATTTATGTATTATGTGCGTTTCTCAGAATGACCTTTATTTTCTACCTGTAACCTAACCCTGCAATTAAGAATGCGTATAATTCGATGTTATATTTTCGCCATTCCCTTGTATGGGCACTAAACTAGGGAACTATTTCGCAAAGTCGCGGCTTTTGAGAAGTAGCTCTATAGACGCATATTGAAAGTTTCCTGCGTGGATAGAGTGACGAATGTTGAAGTCCTCCGGCGTATGGAAACAATCCCGAGAAGTACTGCGGAATATCAATATTAGAAAGCTTGAGTATCTCGGACATAATATGAAAGGACCAATATGTAGCTTAACCAACTCATCATCCAGGGAAAATAAGTGGTAAAAAAAAGTAACCCATAAAAACCAAGTTTTTATTGTACTCCCTTTCTTTGTAAAATATAACAACAATTAAAGACGAATTTAAACATATAACATAACACTAAACTTACTGTAATTTAATATATTTCTAAAATGGCAGATGTTTTGAGCTTTGATAAGACACTTCATGCTTTGAAGATTAAATTCTAAAAACATCTGTCAGTCAATTTAGATTTTCGACATTCGTAGTGAAGTACCTATGTATACCGATGGAGTAATTCAAATTTAGAAAATATTCCTCGACGTAATCGGGCCGCCGTTGCTAATCAAACTTTTCTAATGATTCCAATTTGAAAAAACCAATAAAATTTCTAAAAATCCGAAACTGTACTATAATTATTAATTTTTTTTAACGAAAATTTGATAGATCTTCTTGATCGTCGCCACAAGTCTGCTTGCCAAGTTTCAGCTCGATTGGATCACGGGAAAAGGGTCAAAAATCGATCCAAAGTTTTAGCTGACGGCTAAAACTAACTAAGTTTAACTAGACTGAGTTGTTCCGTGCGGCGGTGAAGTCGTAATCGCCAATATGATCGCCGACCTCTCTATAAGAAGATAAATTGTGTAACGTTGTTTCTCCGCCAAGCACGAGAATTACATATTGTCACTTATATTTGTGATAGCCTTAAGGTGTTGTGTACTTATTATATTATTATTTGCAAAAAAAGTATATACCTACAGGGTGTAACAGAGCTGGTCCACAAAACTTTTCAAGTATGTTTCTGTCTTGATTATGAGTTGAAAATGTGTTAGCAACCATGGAGATTTTTTTTAAAAACTTCTTACTTATTTTTCGAAAAACGTCGGAAAACATTAACATATATCCCACATAGAAAATTCATTCCCTTTAATACAAGCCAAATAAAATGACAAAAACCATCAGATTCAAATTGGAATTTTTCGGGGTTTTTATTATTTTACTAAACTTTTATTGAAACGAATGAATTTTTCCTAATTTTTTAGTTAATTTAATGATAATTCAACGTTTGCAAACTTTTTAAACTGCATAACACTTTAACTATTGATATTAGGTCATGGTCGCTTGAATCCTTTCGATTAATAAGGCAGGAATCCACCTGTAAAGTATTGTAGACAACGGACATCCTAAATTCATACACATAATATTAAAAAGACTTGTCACTAGGACACGTGTGCGGAAATAATGTAGTTTAATTAAGAAGAAATATGAATAAAACTATAAATACTTAGTAACTTACTAACTTACCATCACGTCATTTCCCCTTGGAGGGTAAGCGGAGAGGATAGAGCACCACGCTCTTCTGTTTTTTTTCGACTCATAATCAAGGCAGGAATCCACCTGTTAAGTATTGCGGACTAGCTCTGTTACACCCTGTATATTAGTTACAGTCTTTATACCGAGAGATTTTTTACTCATAACTTTTTCGACCAATCAATTTTTTTTCGAAAAATTAGCTTCGAGCAATTTACCTAAAGCCTAAGTTTCCGATCAAATATCTTCCAATATAAATCAGCTTATTTCAGTCAGAAAAATAAACATTTCTCTAAATACGAAAGTATTCAACACCACGGGTCATGAGGAAAAATACTTCGCTGGTTATAATTAACCGGCAGACATCGCGAACCCCGTCGTAATATCGCAGCTCTCAAAAAAGGAGCAAGTCTTTAGCCGAGCGAAATCTTCTCGGATACGTGATATGATGTATAAAGGGACATAAAAATGTTGCATTAAAGTGCAGCATTTCATCGAAATAATAACCATAAAAGTGCAACACCATAAATCCCATGGAGAGAAGAGTTAGCACGGTGTGTTCACAATACCATGGAATCTCACACCATACCGTTTCGTCCGGCAGGCGTGAAAAACAGTTTTAATTTAAAATCAATTTAATTAATTTCGCAATTTCAGAGGTTTATTGATTGCGTATTTTATGACTTGTACGATTTTTTACAAATGAAAAGAACGAAAAGACATGGTAATAAAGGTTACAAGAAATTTTAGAAATCATCAGTTAGCTGCAGAATTCGTCATTTGAATAGAAGAAGCTATTGAAATTCCTTACTATAGTCTTTTTGATATTCCATTTTAAAGACACGTTATAACATTTAAAAATAAACGTAGTGTAAAAGTAAAAAAAATATCTCGTAGAGTAGAAAATTTTCTTTCGATCAAAGTAACTAATTAGTCTTTTGGCCCGAATTTAAAATTTGAAAAAATTTGGTAAAATCATAATCTGAATATAACAATTTTGTTGTCTGTCTATCTGTCTGTCAGTCGGTCCATAAATTTGTAACTTGCTGGAATTTAAACATTAGATAATTAGAGTGTGACACGCAATCAGCGCGCGGCTCAAGCAACACACAAAGGTCGAAATTATGTGGTCATGACATTTTTATATCATTATTTTATTGTATTTAGTTTTAAATTTAAGTATTAACTGGCAATTTAAATAAAATGCGATAATTTAAATAGGAATAAAGTGTTACCCAGAAACAATAAAGTGTGCATAGACGAGTGATAAATAACGAAATAGTGTGATTGAAAGAATAGCGTTTTAAGTTTAATTCGTGTAAAGTGACTTTGTTCATTGAATATTAAAATAAAAATATTAATATCCCGTCAATAACGAGAATTTCATTCAGTTATTAACAATTAAATCAATTTAATCAATTTTTTTATTTTTTGTCGTTTATGACAAACATGGAATAAGAGTATTTTTTAAATATACAAATCGAATTGGAATTTTTGTCTGAATCTTATGACGAGTTTGATTGAATTGCTAATAATAACTGCCGGAAAATTATGAGATAAATTTATAAATTATTATTATTAATTTTAATTCCCACAGCATCCCACAACAAAATCAGAACAATATGAAAGCAATGAAATCTTATAAGATTATGTTTGTGACATTGAGAATATTTATATTATGTTCTGGTTGGAGAATTATTATGGTCTACACCGCCATCATTGAATTCGCGTCCATTACAAAAAACATGACACCAAAGCGCTTGTACTTGAAAGTTAAAAATACAATCAACCACTGTAACAAGGATGTTAGGTACAATTAGTCATTAACTTCTAGTCATTTCGAAATCAAAAATTTAAAAAAATACATAATTGTTTTTATTTTTTAAAATATATTTAATAAATAATTTTTGTAAATATGTTACATGTTAATATGTAAAAAAATTATTGGGTACCGACTAAAATTATGAAATATTGTATCCTTTAGGTTAATATTAATAAATACGATACATTTCAGGCATCTTGTTACGAGGCGTTAGAGTAAACAGAAGTAATTGCGCACAATAGAAATCTCTGGAACACCCCTTAACAGTCTGGAACGCCCTACAACACTCTTAAAACGACTGCAACAATCTCTAAACACTGGAAAAGTTGAGGTTATACTAGGAATGTATAGAATAGATTCGAAGAGTCGAAAAACGTTTTAAGTATAAAAAGCGACGCCAGAGCCGCGCGGGGGGAATTCATCATTTTGACATTTAAATCGGCGCGATATTAACGACGGATCAACGGACATTAACAACAATAGACGAATGTGGCCAGTCAGAATAATCGAGCAAAATATCGGGCGAGGACTTACCGACAAGTGAGCGATTTAAATAATGTTCGAAAGTTGAACAGAATTATCTCGAAAGTGTTAGCTAACTAACTAACTAACCATCACGTTGTTTCCCCGCAGGGGTAGGCAGAGAGGATAGAACGCCATATTCTTCTATGTTGGCACACCACTTCTGCTTCGGCTACATTCACACATCTTCTTATGCAAGCTCTTGGTTGTTGAGGCTTTCAACAGGCCAAGTGTTAACAAGCAATAAAAATAGTAAATTAGCGCTATAGAAACAGTGTAAAAATAAGTGTGCGAATTGTAACAGTATCTACCCCGATTTAATTTGTGTTCAGCCACTTTTGTGTGATTAAATAATTGTTTAAATCGTTTAGTGTTTTCATTTGCCTCCCAAAGCCACGTCCCTTGACAATATAAAAAAATTGCGAACGGTTAAAAAATTTATCGGAAAGCTTCACTTCATTATTTATATCTGAATAGATACCGAATATCAAAAACCTAAACCGATCGTATTCTCGCAGCTGACAAAGTTGTAAAATATTTTTAAAATATCAAATTAAGTCCTTCAAAGTACTTCAAAGTGGACTTTAGAGGCCCGATGAAAATTATTGTGATACTTGACACAAATGACAAAGTTATCCTTTGTAATGCCATCAATGGCGCTCCATTCGAGAATTCACTAAAACAATGCAGTTTAGTCTTGACAATAGAACATGGACAGTTTCTATTAGTTTCTTATTAGAATAAGTATTTTAGAATTTCTTACATCTACAGATACTATAATTGCTTCAAAAACTTAGTATGCAGTGCCTTAGTTTTGCCGTTTCCATTTTTACCAAATCGATTTTTTTTTTAAGAAACGAGCTATATAAATTATTTAAAAATACATTATGATACATTATTATTTAATGTGCTAAAATATTTATTTATACATTATCAAACTTTCGAGTCCATCAAGAAGAAATTTTCTTATTTTATAATTTCTTATGTCAATTTTAATTTTTCTGCAGGCAGCATATTATTGACGTTTAATTTCTAACCATTTTTGACGATTAAAAAATAACAAATGACACAGCGGCCAGCACAGCCGTCTGCATGGCTTAGCAGCAAGCAATTAGCGATAGCCGATCTTGTCTTCAATCATGTCTCGTAATGTCCGTAACTTCTTTACAGTATTTTTTTTTTCTTATTTCCATTTTTTTTAATTTTTTGTCCTTTTTTCCTTTTTCATGTAAATAAATAAATTCTTCTTCCTTAAGAACCAACATGTAAATTTTGAACGGGTTACAGCTAGTTATATATTATTTCAAAGGTTTGTAAAAATAAGTTTGTTTCACACACATCTACTACACACATGTGAATTTATAAAAAATTGCATTATTCATGTTCAGAATGGTGGAGATGTTCATCTCCAGATGCTGATCTCAAAAACTATTTAAATTTAGCGTTGGTACTTGTTTTATAAAATACGCCATTTTTGACATTGATTCTGTTGGGTTACGTTAGGTTAGGTTAGGTAAGGTTAGGTTGGGTTAGGATCTGATCTGACCTGATCTCACCCATTCAAAAATTCTAAAAATTGGCTGTGTCATAATAATTTGAGCTAGCATGGTTGGTGAATTTTTATACTAATAACATTATATTTTTGTGATTTTCTCCTTTTCAGTGGAGATGATATCTCAAAAACTCGATGTAGTTCAAATTTTGTACATATCTTACTAATAACGTTATCTAGTACGTAGCGTACGATTGTTGCTCCAAAAACTGCTTTTGCTTTTCAAAATTTTATTTTTTATTTTCAAACTGATCTCTTTTCTAAATTTTTTTTTCTTCAATACGCTACATTATAGACATTACAAAAGTTATCAAGAAAATAATTAGCTTTTTTATTTTACCAAACCCTGGCAACACGGCTATCTCCATCAGCTGCACAGGTCATGAAAGAGTACCATTGCGGGACAGCACATAACTCCGCCATTTTGATATTTTCAATGTGCTAATGAAAAATATTAATTACTGTATGCCATAAACGATGATGGTAAATTAAATTATGTGTACGTTAAAAAAAAATTTTTTTTCTATGCCTCAGGGTGGTGTAACTGCTTAATAAAATGTTATTGAGCACACGTTGACGGTAGGTTTCCATTCCAGTCATCACTAGCTTCTTGAGGTTATCGTCTTCTTCTGAGAAAAATTGACCTCAGATGCACCCCAGACAGATCGTGGACAATCTGTCTTGCCATTGTTGTCCAAGAAATTTTACACAGTCGATTCCCATCATTTTAACAGCGTTCAGGTTATAGCAATTAATGTCTACGTGTCGTTTGTAATTATTAGTATATTATAATCAAATATTACTAATCTGGAATAGTCTTGAAGAATCTCATATATGTCAAAAGTTTCTAGAACTCGAGCGGTTATAAATTATGCGGAAAACAGACACACAGTTGTTATGACATCAAAACAAGACCATAGAAGTGAGAAGAACGAAAGCACTTAATAGATTAAGAGAGTATCTACCAAGCGTTTAAAAATGAATAATGTGATAAGTGAGAACGATGTATACTGTTAATAGACAAGTGATTAGTCCAAAATTAGTGTGAATCAAAAAACAGTGCTCCAGTTCAATTTGCATCCAGTGACTTTTGTGGATAAAACAAAACATTAATTAACGTGTTTCATGTATCTCCCACCGTCGCGACTCCGTGACAGCATTAATATAAATATTTAATATAATTCATACACCACTCGTTGACCTTCGCTGAGAACTCCTGCCGTGGACCATGTTGTCCACTGAGAGAGTAGCAAAAGGTCAGAGGGTCGATGATCTCCAATGACGCCTCCCCCCGCTCACTCGCTAATCCGATGATACCCGAAGGAAGCCGAGCATGCACGAAGCGAGCGGTTCAAATCGTGACCCGAAGACCTCTCGAATTTAGGGCCATAGGGTACCTACACGGAAGTGGCTGTGGTGCGGCAATATCTTTATGGAAATAGCAGTAAAACGCGAGCCTTACAAGTGCATACATAAATCTCAACAGTCCTTAACCTCCAAAGATTTCAATGTAAGCCAATCGTGTAATTACCGCGACACAATGCCTCAAGGAAAATCAAAATACATTAATCTGCGTGTAAAAATTTCCATCATTAATGCTACCAGATGGCGCAAACATGAAGTGCATAAAATAATCAAGTAAAAATGTCCGTCACAAAAAATGATGAAATATATAAAGAAAAAAAAACGAAAAAATCTGTGTAACAATGTATATTATCACTAACTGTACCAAGATGCTACACCACACTCAATGGCGCTGTTATCTAGCCTTAACTCACGACTGTAATATATTATGTTAAAAGTACGTCATTTTTGACGGGCTATACAGTTCGTACGATCATAATTTCATAAATGTATTTTTGAGACAGCACACTAATTAACATCAGCAAATCTACTGACGCTGTTAAGATGAGAAAAAATTATTTTATTTTAGTACACGTGTTTCTACTTTCTTCTTGTGCCCTATCCGTTCGAAGGGCGCTGTCTATCACCACAGCGCCGCGGAAAAGCTTTTCAGTAGACTGGCCAAACTGCTGTGTCAGGTTTTTCAGCCATCATGTTCTGCTTCTTCCAATGCCCCGACTTCCGGCAATCTTTCCGTGATGTCTCATCAAATGTAGGAAATATAGAAGTACCAGGTTTTATTTTTTTAATTACTACTTTTTCTTTATTCATCCGAACAGCATCATCTTCGTTTGTAACTCTGTTCATTCAGCTTATTTTAAGTATTCTTCTGTAGATCCACATCTCGAATTCTTCAAGTCGCTTTATCAATTTTTCTGTAAGTGTTTCTTCTATTCCATAAACTAACAGTTTCTATTCCATAAACTAACATCCAGAACTCGTAGTATCCGACCATTTTCATTCAGTTATGACTGCAAAATAATAGCACGAAGAAGTTAATTGTTTTTCAACACAATATTATCTTCTAAGTCTAGGCAAAACCATCGAATTCTGCTTCCCGATTTCAATACCACGTGTTGTTAAAAAATTTTCTTACTTGTACTGAAACGAATGAATTTTTCACAATCTATGTATGTTACTGTAATGATAGTTCAAAGTTTTGCAAAATATAAGTCAGAAATTAAAAATATATTAAAAAATGATAACTTTATCAACTTTTTATTTATAAGGATTAGAAGGATATCGATGCTAACGCATCATTTTCAGTAATTTTACTAATACTAAACATAAGACTAAAGGACGGCGATGAAGTTTTCTGAAATAGCTAGTTACTAAGCGATTTATTGTAACATAGATGTAATCAATATTCAAATTTCATATATTACGTCCCATCTTCTGCGCCTAATGACCACGCCTACATACCCACCGGACTCTAATCTCCACCCCACTCCTCACGTCGTCCTTTAGTTTTAAGTTTAGTGTTAGTAACATTACTGAAGATGATACGTTAGCACCGAAAACGTTCTAATCGTTATAAACAAATAGTGAATGTAAACAAAGCTATCATTTTTTAATATATTTTTAAAATGGCCTTTCACAAAGTTACACAATAAATTTAGAAAAAAAGGTTAGAAATATTGAAGAAAATACAAACTTAGATTTTGCATAACCCCAAAACTATTGGTGTTATAGGTCGTGTTGCTTGATTATTTTAGACTCATAATCAATGCAGCTTTATTACACCGTGCATATACAGGGTTATTTGTAAAACATTAATAACCTCGCAGGACTATATTCCTGCCTTGATTATGAGTCGAAAATGTTCAAGCTATCATGAACTAATATCAATAGTTATGGAGATATGCGACATCAAAGTTTGCATTTTTTTTCAATATTTCTGACTTATTTTTTGTAAAACGTTGGACTATCGTTACAGTAACTCATGTCGATTACGAAAAATTCATTCGTTTCAATACAAGTTAAATAAAATGATAAAAACCCTGAAAAAATTCCAATTGGAATATTTTCCAATTGGAATTCGAAGGTTTTTATTTTTTTGTTTAACTTGTATTAAAGGGAATAAATTTTTCATATTCGATATATGTTACTGTAATGATAGTCCAACGTTTTACAAAAAATAAGTCAGAAATATTGAAATAAAAATGCAAACTTTGATGTCGCATACCTCTCGAACTATTGATATTAGGTCATAATAGCTTGAACATTTTCGACTCATAATCAAGGCATAAATATAGTCCTGCGAGGTTATTAATGTTTTCCATATAACCCTGTATATGCTGTTTGATTAAAAGCTTCTTAAACGGAAGAGCGTGAAGCTATCAATCGAGTTCTTAATATCAGCCAGAAAGGGCGTGGGTGTACGCTTGGCAAAATATCCCAGAAAATTCTTCTGAATGATTTGTGAAAACATGAAAACTTTTAACTTCAATTTAATGCCCTTAGTATCGGAAGAATAAAGCATTTGGTTATACGACCGCACTGAAGAGAGTTATAAATCATTGGTTCTTTTAGTGTCAACGTTTTTTACCAAATCGACCTGAGTGATTGGATTCTCCTTGTAAAAGAATTTTACTGCACCGTAAAAGAATATTTATTACAAACACGAATCGACGATTCAAATGCTTTCCGATTAAAGTCATCTGTGCCCTTGCACTTTGAGATGTAAACTAAATTCAATTAATCGATTATATATAACACAGATCTATTTAAAAAATATGTATTCTGTTCTATAACCGTTCTTCTCAACTAAGAGTCCTAGGATTTGGGGCATCTTGAATAACAACGAGTATAATACAATTAACTGTGCATTAATCACTGATAACTCACAAACACTACCAGTGATTTAAAATCCGAAAATATCACGACTCGTGTTTTCTGAAAATATTGTCAGCGTAAGTTTTTTTTTTTTTTTTATTGATTTTAAAAAAAAATCCTTGTTTACAAATAAAGATACTTAATACTAATTTAACAATAAAACATAAGATAAATTACACATTTTTTTTGTTTTGTTTAATTTGTGGATTATGCCACTCTACTAGACTACGCCTGTCCCAGAGTGGCGTTATAGAACACAATTATAATATTTTTTCGAGTTCGTCAGTAGTATTTATTTTCATAAGGTAGTTATTATGTATCTACAGAGTATCAAGTGGAATGTTAGTGAAAGTTGAGTTAGTCATAAGTCCATGTGTAAATATGTGTAGAATAATTGTTTAATGTAAAAAGGGTTAAAGTTTTATTTAAGATTATTTTTTATTTTCCTTAATGAATTAATTTATATAGGTATATATTTTTATTTGAAGACATTATTATGCAATTACAGTAAGTAAATTTTCAGTTGCTGTTCTACCTTTGGAGGTAAGCCAGTTGTTTGCTAAAGCTTGTATTTTATTAATTGAGTATATTCTGATTTCCGGGAAGTCTGTTTTAAATATGTTAAATATTTTAGGCCCTATGTATGAGTAATTTTTCTGTCCATGTGTTGTCTTAGTTTTTGGTATTTCGTCAAGGTTTCGTAATGCTTGTCTAGTATTACGTGAATGCGAGTTACTGGTTGCTGTTAGGTGGTTTGTGTTTTTGATGTAGAAGATGAGGGTAGACTTAACGAACGGCTGTCTAACGTCCAGTACATTAAATTCTCTGAATAGTCTGTCTGATTGGTATATAAATGGTTTCTTATTAATGACTCGGAGCAAGGTTTTTTGTGCCGTTAGTATATATTTATTTTATAACAGTATGTATCATAATGTACGTTGTTCGTAATAGCTGCGGAATAGAAATGGATTTTAGGCGAATATAATGATAGAATAGTAATACCTGGAATTTCTAGCTCAAAGGAAGATTTTGCAGCTCGCGTAATTTTGAATAGGAGGTTTTGAAGATAATATTTAACTGTCAACAAATGAGAAAAGACGTCGTATGGTTTATACAGTACATGGTGTAACAGAGCTAGTCCACAATATTTTACAGGTGGATTCCTGCCTTGATTATGAGTCGAAAATGTTCAAGCAACTGCGACCTAATATCATAGTTATGGAGTTATACAATATCAAAGTTTGCATTTTTTTTTCAATATTTCGGAGAGAATAGAGCGCAAAATGCTCTGTCTTGACACACAACTCTCACCTCATCCACATTCATACTCTTCATATACAAGCTCGACGATTGTTGAGGCTCCTAACAGAACCAATATCAGGTAAACCTGGTCGTACCACGTCTTCCGCAGTCGTACCCTCTTTCTGGTGTCGTCAACACTTGGGTCATATTTTTTTCTTACCTTTCTTTCCTCATTGCTCTACATGCCCAAACTATACAGGGAATCTTTTTTTATTCTGTTAATATATTTGCCATAATTTATAAATATATTTCCTACACATAGTGTGAGTGACCTCATCTCCACCGCATTCGGTCTACTTTGGTTCTTCAGAGGTAGAGGAAGAGGAAAAATGTTAATAGTTGAGATAATATAAAATATATATATTAGATAAATCAGATCTAACCGAGTGGTACAAATGGAATATATAATATATAATATGTATTCTGTATATAATATATAATATATATTATATATTCCATTATATAATATCTAACTTCTCAGATTACTTGTCAGCAATATATATATTTTTTCATTATTTCAAAATATATATTTATTGATTCACCAAATTATTAATCTTCTTTTGCTTCATCTAGGACTGCGTCCTGTCATTGCTCGGAGCCTGTTCCTGGGATACAGATGTCCAGCTATCTCGCCATCTTTTGTGCGGTCTTCCTGGGAGTCTGTCTGGTACCAGACGGCAGCTTGTTCGCTGCTACGCTCACTACTCTCTCATAACAAGCTCTCTCCACATGATCTCTCCCGTGACGTTTTCTAGATCTTCCCCATCGGACAATATCGTCGACGTCTCAAGTCCTTCTTATTTCGGAATTTCTCACTCGGTCTCGGATTGTCAGTCCCGCAATGGGTCGGAGAGTCTTCATCTCAGTCATCTCTTGCAAATAACCCAAGAACAAAGCAAGCCCATCACAGTCATGAAAGTGGTGATGGAACGCGGACATTAATAACCGCGTATTATGATGGTGTAACGTGACCCGCAATCAGCGATAAATTAAACATACGCATCGTGTCCAATAATATTTGACGGGCTGGCTGTGTTCCCGGGTGGACCTCGCTATTGTTACATCCATCATCATCACCTGAACCCGGAGAACTGCCGACTTGTGCTGTATCATCTCCACAGGTACAATGATTAGCTGCCTGCCCTGTGCGGTGCCTGTTGCGAGCGTTTCTCAAACAATATATTTATTATATTATTCATTTCTTGTACATTTCATACATTTAAGTTTTATTTCTTTTTCGTAACTATATGTTATTTGTTATATAGTACCTACATTTTAAATTTATTTATACAGGGTTTTTTAATAGTCAATATCTCTCTTTTAACTCGTGGCGTCTGCTTGCTTGCTTGTCTGACGAAAAAACTTTGGATCGATTTTTAACCCTTTTCCTGTGATCAAATCGAGCTGAAATTTTCGTTTTAAAAAAAATAATAATTATAGTATAATTTTGGATTTTTTCAAATTTTTATGTTTTTTTTTCAAATTGGAATCATTCTATATGAGTAATTAGCCCGACGCGTGTATAGACACGAAAACTGATTCAAGGCGAAAGGGAGTATTGTAAAAACTTAGTTTTTATGAGTTAGTTTTTTACTATATTAAACTTACGGACGAGTGTAAATAAATTAAAATGAACACTACGATTCATATAACGGTAGATGCTCTTAATTTTGTTATTTTCTTTGTATATTTTATTTCCTGTTCTTTTATGTATTGTTATTTTATATCTTTGGCTATTGTCTTTTAATATGTTATATTTATTAAATTATTATTTTTCTTTCTTAATACATCCCTATATACTCGTATCTATATCATGGTATCTCGGAAATATTAGGAGAAGACCAAAATATAGTCTAAACCAACTCATCATCCAGGGGAAAATAAGTGCTAAAAGAAGTACAGGAAGATACACCATTGTTTGTTGTTGTTCCGTGCGGCGGTAAATGAAGTCGTAATCACCAGAATGATCGCCGACCTCCAATAGGAGATGGCACCATTAGAAGAAGAAGAATACATCTTAGAGATAGAGTCGTGGTTTGCGCGGACTCTCCGCCAGAAATCGCTTCAGCATTAAAACAATACTTATCTGGATGGTGAAAGCGTCGGGCCGTCTTGAGGTGAATCCCACTTCACTGTTCCTTAAATTTATTGAAATATGTATCAATCTGTATACTTTTTTATTATTTGTTTATTTTGTATTCATTTATGTAAAATATGTATACAGGTGTATTTTTTAAAAAGCCTAGAGCTGGCAAAAGAGGAAGAAAAGTAGAATGAATGCTGTGCGTGTTTTGACAAATCCATTTATCATAGAGAAAATAATAAACAATTAGAAGTAAATTTAAAGCTGTTCTTAGTCTAGTGAATATGATTTTTAGCTGGTAGCTTAGGTATTTTGGTGGAGATAAAGGATAACGTAAGAGGTTTAGTAACGAAGAATGAATGATAAAAGGTTTGTATTGTAGGTATAAAAGCAAAGGCAGCAATATCGAACAAAATTAAAAAATGTTGTGAATGCTGTCACCGAGGATTACTAATTAAAAATGTACTGATCCCCAAATTTTATCTATTTATGACTTTCATTATCATGTTTCCTATAAATTATCGAATTCAATACATCGTAAATTACTAATCCTCAATTGACTGCATTGATTTCTTTTTTCATTCTTTCAAAATATATTTTATGGTAGCATCATTATTAGGTATTAATAAAAAGATTTTTGTTGTTTAAAACCACTGTTTATTGATTCCTCAACATGATTCAGGGCCAATGGTCTCTTCGTCAGGATACTAAAATGTTTACTAAAAATTAAAATTAGAAGTGCAGACGTAAACAAACACAAATATAAAAAATGGGAAGTTGAATAACTAATTAGGTACTTTGTGAAGACAAATTTAAAATGTAACTGTTTGCAAAAAGTATTTGTTTTTATATATATTATTTTACCATTAACACTTTTTGTGGTTTTTAAAATTTCTAATTTAATCCTATAATATTTGTATTTAAAAATTTTAAACCCTTGTTTATATAAAAATAATGGTTTGTACCCCAAAAGCGGATTGGAAAATTTTGAATAGTTATTTAGAATAGAATAGGCATCATTGGCCCCAAAACATGTTCATTAATCAATAAATAGTGGTTTTTCATTTTCATTTTCTTTCATTTATTTCATTGCTTTATTTATATAAATTTGATAAGGTTTGATTTTACTATGCCTGTCTTAATAGAGAGCTCTGTGTTGAGACAGGCAATGGTTTTTTTTTAGGCAAAGGCAATTTAAACAAGGTGTTTTCTATTTTCTAATATTTTCACAGGAAACGGAAAGACTCACACGTATTCGAGGATTTTATATTTTTTTTACATTTTCTTTTTCTTTCTGCACATTTTCCAGTAAATTTAAAATCACTGTAAATGTTTAGAATTCAGTCGAGCATACTCGAAACTTTTAAGGGGCGATAGAACTGGCGCTGTGCAAATCAGTCTTCTTTGACAGCAAAGAATTACCATAGACACATAGAACAGACAGCAACGTGTGGATACTGACCGACAATAAAGTACCTACCGATGTATGAGAAGTGTTCGATGGTGATCAGAGTGATACAAACGACGTGAACCAGAATTTCTAGATACAAGTGGAAGATTCTCGAGTTAATGGTGCGAGATTTAGAGCGAATTATAGAATAGTGTGAATAAATAAAACAATAATTAATTTTAAGTGTTTCGTTTACCTCCCACAGCCATGATCCCGTGAAATTGATTTTTCTTTACTAAATAATTATTTAATTTCCTAGATACCCAATAAACTTACCTTCCTGTGTGAATTAATGATAAATTAAATCAGTAACATCCAAAGAAATTATAAAATTCTAGCCGTAACTCGTCAAAAATGACGGTACTTGTCGGTTCCTAAAGAATAAGTATTTATTTATTTATGTAAAAAAGAAAAAAGAAAGAAAAAAAAGAAGAAGAAGAAAAAGTTTTTATATTATAAATAAGTTAGGGACGTTACACGAAGTTACGATGGACGGATGGACAGGTAACGAAATTATTATAATTTTGATTACGATTTGGTTGTAACATATATTCTTCAATATATGTTACAATTGTACGAATAATCACGTTCACTGAAAATATGTTGAGAAATATTGCGAATGCATTTCAACGGCGGACGAATGATCTATCTACGAGAGAAGAAATGAGATGTTTCCAAGACTGGATGCTGTGAAGTTTCGCTGGGGGAGTGGGTACCTGTTCGGTGAACTCTTGACCCGACTATGAAGTAAAAACGGAGTGCACGATTGATTACTACCATTTCTTAATAGTAAATTCTTGTGTGTAATTATTTGGCCGTGCAGCAAATATTACCGACCCAAAATTATGATGGTAATCACTGAGATTTTAACTATGTTTGGAATGTGCCAGGTATTTTTATATCTTATAATTGATTAAAATTAATTAATTTTCAATGATAATTATGTACTACTAAATTTTTAAGAGAAATTGACGATGTTAATAATATTAGGAAAATATTCTGAACTTAAGCCAAATAGGTGCGTACCAGTGGCGTGCAGCGCATACAAGCAACTAAAGTTTCTGGGAAACAGATATAAATTAAATAATCCTTATCTCAAGAAAAAAACTATTTAAAATTCTAGCCGCAATCCATGGCTATGGCTATTAGTTTAAAGACTTTATTTTTTTTCCACTGCTTCCGTGTACAACTTCATACCAATTCTTTCCCTATTTCATGTACTTGCGCACATCAAATTTGTTTCTTGAATTTGTAAGAGTCTCACTGAACTAAACATTTTCCGACTGAAGACGTATTATATTCACGCTCTCTTTACATCTGCGAGTTTTATGCAGTTAGCAAGTAAGTTTTTCGTATTATAGCGTGTTTCTTCGAAAGGTCGAACTTTTAGTGAGATATATGCGCATGTCACTTACAGAAATTACACTGTTACTAATTCCATACTTACTGGCATACTACATGTTTTGTGTTTTAATAGAAATACACATCATTATTCTTATAGTTTCACACTCAGAAAAATGCTTTTGCCATTAAATAGAACTAAAGTGTTGGTCCCCTGAAGCAAGGCTCAAACTCCTGACACTAGAGTGTCTTAGCCACTATAACAATAAATTACTCTTTTAAATCTACATATAATACATTATACAATTCCATTATAGTGTAA
Organism: Agrypnia vestita; assembly: GCA_016648135.1. Taxonomy (NCBI): domain Eukaryota; kingdom Metazoa; phylum Arthropoda; class Insecta; order Trichoptera; family Phryganeidae; genus Agrypnia; species Agrypnia vestita. The sequence goes on from JADDOH010000522.1 coordinate 150,255, forward strand.
AAGCCTGGCTCTGGCGACAATAGCATCAAACTTTATATATTTACTCTAGCTGTACACTATAGTAGGTAAGAAGGTTTGGATATTATAACATTTGAGTTAGGGGGATTTTTGTATATAACAGGTACAAAAAAAGTGTAAAGCAATATTATGTAAATGCAAACGAATATTACGTGTACATCCGAGAGTACCCTTGCGTATGATATACAAAACTCAGTTTTTTAAACACTTCATCACGTACCGATACGACTTGATCATGGAATTTCAGATTTCTCTCGAATCTCTAGCAAAAGCTCTAGATTTCTGGAGTCATTAAAGAAGAATTTATATTTTATTGACTATAAAAAAGGTATTTACATACTTAATAAATTATGCTATTGGCACGACTTTTACTAGCGCGCATTAAAGTCAAAACAGAAGCATTAACGCGGCTCGACCACACAGGGCGCTGGACCCCTGGAATATTGTTTATTATGGCACTGGGGCATAAATATTAACATGTTTTATAAGGTTTTAAAATTTTGCATCAAATGTTATTAAATTCGTGTACTGACTGGTCCAAGGAAAAAGACAATATCTTTCGAGTTAAAAAATTTGACTCACTAATTTTTGTGTCATAAATGAGTTAAAATGAATGTTACACAGCTACCGAATGTTTAAAAATAATAGCATTTTTTTAAAACCTAAAAATTATACATTTTCTTAATATTATTTTTTTTAAATAGAAAAGCATACACGGAATACATGTTATATTAATACTTTTACTAAGATTGAATTATTGGTATGGAGTGAGGCTCAAACCTGCAACCACTAGATTATTAGGCAATTGTCCTTACCACAAGAACAACAAGCTGTTTTTTTAAAAAAGATAATGATTATCTTTTGCAAAATAACAAGTTTGATTAAATTTTAATTATTTTTAACGCGTTAACAGGCCACAAGGCCCAATCACTTAACTGGAATATCACAAAAATGCCCAGGTTAAGAACATCACATGGATTTTTTGTGACCTCACTGGGAATTCAACCCAAAACACCCTCATAAGACGATAATGATATGTTACATGAGAAGCCCGTGTCATGCCCACTGGACTACAAGGGTCGCTACTACTTTGCTGAACATTCCTTGATGCAGCCGATGTGTATGTAATCTTAGATATACAGGGTTATTTGTAAAACATTAATGACCTCGCAGGACTATATTCTTGCCTTGATTATGAGTTGAAAATGTTCAAGCTATTATGACCTAATTTCAATAGTAATGGAGATGTATGCGACATCAAAGTTTGCATTTTTTTTCAATATGTCTAACTTATTTTTTGTAAAACGCTGGACTATCATTACAGTAACATATATCGATTACGAAATATTCATTCGTTTCAATACAAGTTAAATAAAATGATAAAAACCCAGAAAAATTTCCAGTTGGAATATTTTCCAATTGGAATTCGAAGGTTTTTATTATTTTATTTGACTTGTATTGAAGGGAATGAATTTTTCATATCTGATATAAGCTACTGTAAAGATAGTCTAGCGTTTTACAAGATGTAAGTCAGAAATATTGAAAAAGAAATGCAAACTTTGATGTCGCATACCTTTCGACTCATAATCAAGGCAGGGATATAGGTCCTGCGAGGTTATTAATATTTTCCAAATAACCCTGTATATACGTATCTGAAAACAATAATAATTCTTAGAACGGTGCTTTCTTCATATCATCATAATCTTTGACTATAAAACCTGGTAAGGGTTCTGGCCTCCACAAAAATACGTGGTACCTCCACCACCAGACTGTTTTCCGCGAATGGCTGAAGCCCTTACTAACTAGGTATTTTATTTATATTTTCCTGTTGTCTCCTTTGGGTCTTCGTTTTCTTGGTCTTTCTTCAGGTTTGTTACTAAGCAGATATTTTAGGGATTGCCCATCATTGGATGACCTAGCTAAGTTTTGCTTTGTTCTCGATCATAGCCTTTCGCACATTCTGGAACATCGTTTCTTTCCAGGAAATGACTTGTTAATTTAAAGAGATAGGAAACATCCTCTGTGTATAGTTTTCTGGGATATTCTGCCGTGTATATGTGACCTCTCTGGCCAAAGTTTCGGATCTCATTGCAGGGTCCATCATCAGGGCTGATGTGATGAGTGAGTGTTGAAGTATAGGTACTCACTCATCACATCAGCCCTGATGATGGACTCTGCAACGGGATCCGAAACGTTGGCCAGAGAGGTCACATATACACGGCAGAATATCCCAGAAAACTATACACCGAAGATTCTGAACGGCCGTGAAAACCTAAGGACATTTTTAGATAGGAAACATCTCTTCTCTCTCTCTCTCTCTCAGTGATTGACCTATTGAACACTATTGGAATGAAGCAACAAAATTGAAAAAAAACAAAATTGGAAAAAAATAATTGCCAATTAATAATAGACCAGCATAAATTTATTTTAGTTAAATTGCCAACAATCATGCGGAGAAGTTGGTCAGAGGCAGTGTTCATATTTATTGCGTTACATTCACAGTACTGTGTAGAGATTTTATCTCATCTCTTCTATTAGGGGCTTCTTCACATCACTGGAAAGGCCGTAGACTATAATAATTTCAACATTCTGTATGAGGCTAATTTTTACACCCTTATACCATATACAATAGTTGCACAGCACTTGCTTTACAAGAAAAACTTTATTGAATCATAAATCATGCATATGCAGCAGTATACAAAGCGTCCTTGAGGTGAATATTCTCTAGACGTGGCTACTATAAATTTACTCTATATTAATAATTAAAATATGCAGGATATTTTAATTTACGAGTAATAATACATACATGTACAGAGTAGCCCAAAGAATGTGTTCACAGTTTTACAATTCACTATTTTTTTATTATTTTCAATCGCAATTGATTAGAAATAATGACTGTAATGAGACTAATCTTTACAAAAAAAATGTCCCGAGTAGTGATGTAACGAATGTCTAACGAATAAATTTTTTGAGCATTCGCGAATACGAATGCGAATGCCAATATCTGCTACCGACATTCGGGAATGCGAATACAAATATTGAGTTTTTTTTAATTTGGCGCCAATTATGTATGGCTTAGAGGCTCAGTTTCGCGCGAGGCGCATTTCGTTTGCATCTTGTTCCGAGAATTTCCGAGTTGATCTAATAGACGCATAAAGAATAATTTTGTTTTTGTTTTCTGATGTTCATATTCGCAAAACATTCACTCAAACTTTGCGAATGCGAATATGCAAAAATATGCGAATATTCGCGAATGCGAATGCGAATGCGAACATTCGTTACTTCACTTTTAGAGTTTAATATTGTTTTTCAAACTTTTTTATAAAATACAGTTTCGAAAATATGTGTGTACCATAAAATCCATATTTTTGTGTGAACTAATGAACCACAAAATAACACATGTAGGTTTTTTAAGCACCAGTATACGTATACTTGGGCAAAAACTTAAATATTTATTTATCTGCTCCCTCATTTGAAATATTCAACCTTGAAAGCAATATAAATTAAAAATTTTATACTTTAATACCATAAAAAGGTAGAAAAGGTCACAACTATGACTTTTATTCTTTATAATTGGAAACTATACTAGCCATAGTAATAACACAAACATTTTCATCTTGTTGTTTCAAACCCCAGTTAATTTAAAACGTCATAAAAATCGGTTATTGTCTCTCGAATTTGGCACATTTCAAGGTCTTTTGAGTCATTGTTTTATACAGGGTGTAACAGAACTAGTCCACAATACTTTACAGGTAGATTATTACAGATCCTTCTTTTATTATGAGTCGATAACTTACAAGCAACCATGACCTAATATCAATAGTTAAGGAGATACGCGATGTCAAAGTGTGCATTTTTTTGTCGATAGATATATCTGACTGATTTTTTGCAAAACGTTGGAATATCATTACAGTTACCTATAACTAAGAGAAAAAAATTATTAGGTACCTTTAACACAAGTCAAATAAAATATTAAAAACCTTCCAATTCCAATTGGAGAAAATTCCAATTAGAATATTTTCAGGGTGTGTATTATTTTATTTAACTTATATTGAAATAAAAGCATTTTTCGTAATCGATATAAGTGTAATCGATAATACTGTAATGATACTTCAATGTTTTGTAAAAAATAAGTCAGAAATATTGAAAAAAAATGCAAATTGCGAAATTGCATAACTCCATAACTATTGGTATTAGGTCATGGTTGCTTCAACATTTTCGACTCATGATTAAGGCAGGAATCTACTTGCGAAGTATTGTGGACTACATTCTGTATATTAGAACCGTGCGTTAATTTTGAGGATACCTAAGAGAGGGCGAATCTTGGATACACTACGATGATTCCGGGCGTTCAAAATCATGGGGTAAACCCAGCCACACATCAATATCGACGGCATAGCCGAATAGGATCGATGCTCATGCTCTATATTTAGTGGAATCTGCTTAGTGTTGTGTACTATGAACTGCTCAAACTTGGAAACGCTGAAATGAGAGGTCCTACCCCACCCGCCGTATTCCTCAGACATTGCTCCGTCTGATTACCACTTGTTTCGATCGATGACTCTTGGCGGGACTTCATTTTTATGAAGATACCGAAAAATAGGTCGATTCGTGGATATCCTCAAAAGACGAGTCATTTTTCCGACATTGTATCCGTGTGCTATCAGAAAATTGGGAAAAAGCAGTGGCTAGCGATGGAAAATACTTGGAATGATCAAGATATAACCAATTTTAAAAAAAATGTAATTTTATAAGAAAATCCCTCAAAATTAATGCACGGTGCTATTAATGTTTTCTATCTTTTCTATTGTTTCTTTATGTTAGTGAAAATCAATAGCATTTAGGTATCTTATAGGAAGAAAACATTTTCTTTCTCAAAACCTATAAATCATAAAAAATATCTGAAATGGTCATGCTACTATTTCAAAGATCTCTGCGTAAACTAAGATATCTACAAAATATCAATTTTACAGAAGAGCTGCTCGACGTTTGGCTTTACATATTGTCACATGTCGTGGCTGCGGGAGGACAAATGAAAACACTGAAAGTGTTTTATTAAATAATTTAATTTTTTTTCACTGTTAAAAGTCAATTTTGATTTAATTTTATTTTTATATTTATATGTACATCAATTAACACGAATCAAACTTATCGCTAGTCTTTAATCTACACTATTTCGCAATACATGTCTCGTATATGAACTCGTTATTATCGCTGGGTAACACGTATTTATCGCTCAAAGAGCATTCAATTCTCACACATATAAGTCGCTCTGGTTTATTTCGCCACTTTCGGTACCCCGCTGGATTATTTCGCTTTATCGCTTCGATTATCTTACGACTGGCCACCCTGACCCGAGAAGACAAGAAGATTCTCATCGCTTCTAGGCTTTTCCAGGTGTTCCTCGAATATTGTAGCTGATTCCAGAGTGTGGTAGTGTATTCCAGAATGTAGTGGAAGGTTCTATACGTTTCGATGTTATTGTCGTCATTGACATGTTACGATGGATTCTGTACGTAATCGTTTTTACCTCTTCGTTAAAATACAAAATGAGCGTATTTTTTCACTTTTGTGTTAATTTTTTTCTCTGAAAAAGTAAAAAAAAATATATTTTTAAAAAAATAAAAAATAAATATTTTTTTTTTTTCAATATGTTGGTACAAAAAAAGCATGCATTTTTGGTAGATGTTTAAAATAAATCGACGTTCCCTACGAGTTTACGTAGGGAATGTCCATTTATTTTATCATTTGGTGATTTCACACAAAATTACCCTAATCTAAATTATTTATTTATTTTCACTATTTAGTTATATATATTGTATTTGTGTTGTATGGTCTAATAAATAATTTGCATTAAAACTGTTTGCATTACATAATCTACAGTTATTAAAAGTTTTTCATTATAAACTTTTTGCACTCCGGTTTAAACTCATTCATATTTACTGTGTTTTTTACAGTTTTCCTAGCAGACTATCGAAGATTTTAAGGCCTTTGCATATTAGTCTTATGGTGTCGGCGCTTCTTGTATACGAATGAAAATCGTAATTTTGTTTCATCCTGTTATCAAAGTAAATTAAATTCATCATGAATGCGACTGTACTAGTCCGCGCACGAAATGCAAGTATGTATGGATTTGTAGCAAAGAAAAAAGTTTTGGCTGCCACCCTTCTCCCTCCCTCCCGCTGCACGAAATATTACTTGTCGCGGGAACGCAATAAAATATCAATTCTTCACGGTCTCAATGCCGAAAACTTCAATAACCAAAATACTTCCGCACGACTCTAAAAATTCAATTTCTGCACCCCATGTGCGCGGCGAGACAGGGACGGCAGATCGCGAGGGGCGCGCGCGCGAGCGAGACGGCGCGCGATAGTTTCGAGTTGAACTTGGTATTCATGTCCTGTTTTCTATATGCTCGGCCGCGTTTATAGTGTGGTATCGAAAGTACCGCGCGGTGGAGGCGCTCTGTCTTCCCGGACGTGAGTGGATATCATTCTTATTTTTTTTATGCAGCTGATTTAGTCCAATTTTTTGCGTAATTTCTTACAAAGATATTAAACGGTATTTTTTGAATTTTAATGAAAACTTCAATTGGAGAAATTAACACACGTGTTCAATATTTTATTGTCCAAAAAATAGAATGATTATTTCGGCAGATTATCCATTATCAACTAATGACAGTTGATAGTGGCATAATCGTCCTGCTTTGGATGGTAAAATGTTGAACTCTTTAAATCGTGTGTTGATTTTTTTAAATTATAAATAGTTTCGTGAGAATCTAAGATGCATACCTACAGATGCATACCTCGGTATTATCTTTGATGCCAGACTGACTTTCTCAAGTCACATGAACTAACTAGTTACAACGTCAGAATATTTTGAGTTTGTTCAAATCTTTCAGAACAGTGCTGGATTTATGTCACAGAGACATTATTAATCAATTACATAAATCCAGCACTGTTCTGAAAGATTTGAACAAACTCAAAATATTCTGAATTGTAAATACTGGTAAAAAAAAGGAATTTAACAAAAATTGGAAATAATATTTCCTGGCGTATCCTAGTGTAATGCAAGTAATTCGGATGAATTTCATTACACAATAAAGTATATTGTTCTCAAAATTCCGTAAAATCAACTGTAGATTTTCTCATTAGCGACATCTGTGGGGATTTACGGGAATGAAAATGGCTTTGTACAGGCCGCATGGAAAGGCGGTTACAACTCGTATGTGAAAGCTTTCCACGCAATTTGAACATATATACAACTTCCAAAAAATGAATAAGCATGGTATATTCTATCATGGGTGGAAATGGCGAATGTTACATTGTGTAAAGTGATCACTTAAGCCAACCATAAGATAGGTCATAAGTCCTATGTACACCCAAATGACTTCTATACCTACTTTCCCATAAGAAATACAGTTTAGTCTCTGTGTGATATCTATAATATACGTTAGTTACAACGTGTTATATGCTTTTACATAGGTTTCGTAACACATATTATCAAAAGGATTTTCGAATGAGAAGTGCATGGAGCAAATGTACAATTTCATCATTCGTTCAAAATTGGAATATAGAATGGCAGTGTGGAGCCCACACCAAAGGAAATATCATCGACATGATTGAGCAGATTCAAAAGAAATTCTTGCGCTACTTATACATCCGCAGAACAGGAGAATATCCTACATTAATGCACCATGAAGTACTGCTGAGGGAATGCAACTACCGCAGCCTCGAGTCGCGCAGACAGGAGGGCCTAGTCATGTTGGGGGTTAACATTTTAAGAAATAAAATTGATGCCCCGAACCTGCTAGAGAATTATGCCCTGTTTGTACCAAATAATTATTAGCGAAATCGATGTCACACGCTATTTCATGTCCCAAAATGCAGAACGGATATAATGAATAAGCAAACCAGGTAGTACCCAGTTCATTTAGGAGCTGCACACGTGTAGTGTGCAACTCCTAAATGAACTGATCGATCATGTCGATGTATTTAATGTTAGCATTGAATGCATCAAGCAGCAGATCGCCTCCATTTAGGCCCTCACTCCAAGATATACTTGTAAATGGAGCAATCTGTAATGCAAAAAAATTGTAATATATTAAATTTTTAGAGCACCATCTAGTAGGTTCTACTCGAATGTTTTTTGAGTATGGGTCTATTCTTATTGGCCTACGTTATTATATAAAAAAAAAACATGTTTTGACCGCTATAACATTGTACATTTCGTTAATTTTTACGTGATCAAATTTACCGTAGGTAAGATCTATAGGTAGGGTGGGAATTCTTCCATCACACTATTTCGTGTTGGTTGTTATATATTAAAACACTTTTCTAGACTGCGCAAAGATTTACTTAGATCCTCTATATTATATTTCTATCTGCTGTCCTTCATTACACAGTTCATAGATGTGTGCATCTTGCAGATATATCACACTTGGGGTATGCCATAGATAAACAGGTTATGGCCCGGTTGTTTCAAGTTAGATCAAAGTAAGCGTTCGTTAAAAGCACAAATTATTGCGTTCTCCACCAATCAGATGATCCGTTTTCGTAAATATCTATGCTTTAAACGAACGTTTACTTCAATCCAACTTGAAACAACCGGGCATAACTATACACTAACAAGCGACAATCTTTATCAACCCTTCAAAATTCTCTAATTTGGTGATCAATATACTAAAACTCTCTCCTGTCCGTCGCAGGATATAAGACGATATCCTACAACGCAGGTCTTGAGCTTTATGTATTTTATTAAATATCAAACATTTTATGCTTTATGTGTATGTACTATTCTTCTTCTGCGTTGTTCTGCTGTTGGTATATACCGCATAGATGGCGGAATATCCCCGAAAACTTTACAAAGACGATTCTGAACAGTTGTGAAAACCTCCGAACATTTTTGATAAACGAAAGTAGGTATAGTTAGTATATTTTTCATAAGCAAGTATAAAGGATTATTTGGAAAACAATAATTTCGCAGGATTATATTCCTGCTTTGCTTATGAGTCCTAATATGATATTTATATCCCATGACTTTATATCAATTGTTATGGAGATATATGACATCTAAATTTGAATTATTTTTTTCAATTATTTCAATGTTTTGGAATATCAGGACTATCAGACAGTAACTTATATCCAATATGAAAAATTCATTCCCCTTAATACCAGTAAAATAAAATAATAAAAACCTTCCAATTCCAATGGGAAAAATATTCCAATTGGAATTTCTGCCGGATTTTTATAATTTTATTGAACTTGTATTGAAATAAATGAATTTTTCGTAATCGATATAAGTTAATGTAACGATATTTCTACGTTTTGTAAAAAATAATTCAGAAATCTTGAAAAAAAATGCAAACTTTGATATTGTATAATTCCATGAGTAATGTTATTAGATCATGTTTGCTGTAACATTTTCGATTCATAATCAAGGCAGGAATATAGTCCTGCGAGGTTATTAATGTTTTCCAAATAACCCTGTTTATGTCCCGACTATATTATTAGACGGGATCGTCACGTTTCCAATTGGAAAATAAAATGTCTCACTTAACACATAAGTATGTATACATATTCTAATGCAACTTTGGTTGTAGAAGATTCACAGACCAACCTCCAATGTTTGATTTATCTAGCCATGCCAAGTCTTTCGCGGATACCCTCTGCTCTGCTGCCTCCAACACTAGCTGCATTGGATAATTAAAAATGTATAAATGTTGGTATAATTAATACTCGTTTAATCTCAATTATGTATTTTTCTTAGGAATAACTGTTTGAGTAGCCATATTTAAAAATTATACAGTGCATTTTTTAAAGTTTTAATCATAAATGATTAAAAATAACACAGAATATCAGTATATTAATAATTTCATTTTATTTTAATAGATGTTCGTTCAGATTACAAAATCAGTTTGCGTTGTTGTATTTTGGGATCAGCATTACGGTACATTTTTAAAATCATTGCGGTTTCCGTCCGCTTTGTGATACCAGGAGCACATAAATCTAATGAGATGTGTCGGCTCAAGACGTACTAAATATCTTCACAGCTGAATAGACGAACAAAGCAGCTCCCGCGGCGGTCATCCCTGCAGTGTTACTCGATCTCTTATAACAGTAACAAAAGGCGGTTTACCAAATAAGCAGTATATATTTTGCTTGTTTGCCATTGTCCTTATGCGACCCTACGATGTATCTGTCTATTGTGACCGCTACCTACGGCTAACTATAATGTACTTGAGGTGAAATTTATTATTGTTTACTGGAACGGGGACAATATGTAACATTGACCACCGGTCAGGAAATGTTATTGTCCAGGGTAACTTGTGAGGAAGGGCGATGTTCCCACGGTGATCAGTGCGGAACATCTCGTATAACGGACGAAATGTGGCGTCTTTGTTGCGAGCCGTCAAATCGGAAGATTTATTTACAGCGTTTAGTTCCGATTATTCATTAGTTTCGGTTTTCGTTGATGGGAGATATCTGCGTACTGCCACAACACTATCAAATTGACCTGCAGCCTTCCTACGATATGTTTTATATATATAAATACGTACCGTAAAAATAAATACGTACCGTAAAAATAAATACAAATCGTAACGAAGCGTTGGTAAAATACCAGGTAAAATGTCGACCAAACGACAGCTTTTCACTTTTCACGCGTTTTTTTAGCTTACTTGTCCGTCATAAAATAGGAGCTACAGACCACCAGAATATTTTCTGTAGATGTACACTATAGTAAGTAGGAAGGTTTGGACATTATGACATTTGAATTCGGGGGATTAAGGCAGATAACAGGTAATACAGGTACAATAAAATGTGTAAGTAAAACATTAAATATAATGTATCAGGTAATATTGTTAAATAGTGGCCCGAATAAAATATTTATCATTTAGATTTGTTGCTATAGCATAAATTACATGATAATTTATAGTGTTAAAAGGCGCCTGGCGGAAGAAATGACCCGCGAGAAGCTTCTGATAGTGGTTAATATGAGTGTATATAACCCGTTAAATATATTAAAAATCATGTTTGATATTTTTACGTTTTACATATTCAATTTTTTGTACCTGTATCATCTGTTATCTGCCGAAATCCCCCGAACTCAAATGTCATAATATCCAAACCTTCACGCCTACTATTATAGTGTACATCTACGGAAAATATTTTAGATTTGATACTATAACGTAAGTCCGGCGATCGATGGCTCTTAGGGCCGGTTGCTTCAAGTTGGATCAAAGTAAAAGTTCGTTTAAAGCATAGATTTTTGCGTTCTCCACCAATCTGAAACGATCTGTTTCCGTAAAAATCTATGCTTTGGGCGAACTTATATTCTAACGCAACTTGAAACAACTGGGGTTTAGTCTATCAGGGATAGGGATAAATTAATCTTAAATGTATCTATTCGTAAATCTTTGAATATTTACGAGTGTGAAAGAGACGTCAATAGGTTTCAGTATAGGAATGTGTAGCATTCTATCCTCCCCACGCACCCCCCCATAACATGACCTGATAGTATTCATGCATGGCTGTACGTATCATCGTGACATGTATAAAATTCCCGGGAGCTCTCGGTATCTCGTATTGTAAACAAAAGCCTCTCTGTTATCTTCGAGTCTTCGGCAATCTCATTTGACCCGCCGGAGGTCATTTTGAAATTTAGTGTTCTTGTAAGCCTTATCCGAGTCTCATCAACAGGAGCCCCGTATGACGGAGGCTTTGCGGGATAAAATGCGAAGAGTGCTGCGAGATCCTTAACGCCATCACGATTATCGGCGGTACACAAATGCGGCCCCGAAGAGCCTTTATGTTAAAGATATCAAGAAAAGGTTGTATCAGCTTTATTTCATTTGATTGAATATTTTTTATGCTGATGCAAGCACTTGAATTAATTTTTTTTTTATAAAGATTATAAATATTATAAACAGAAGATAAATAAATGTTGGATGATGGCTAACTATCTAACCACTATACTGTTTCGCCATGGGGGTAGAGAGAAAATAACACCAGAGTTCAGGCACACACTTTTACCTCATGCACGCGCTTCGATTCTTGAAGCGTTTAGCAGGGATTTCCCCAATGCCAGGTCTTTCGCCGATACCTTATGTTCCTGTTGCCTTCAACACTCGCCTTGTGTATTTTCTTTACCATCTTTTCGCTCATACGTTTCACATGAATGAGTCAGACGAAGGCCTACAAATAAATCTAACAATCTAGCAACAACAGAATTCTCTCAATAATTTTATATATACTCACATCTAAATCTACACAATTAACTAAATACTACTTTTAAAACGTTCCCTTAAAGAAAAATAATTCTAAAATGGACTCGACATAGTATTAAATAGGCAATGTTAAGTCGCATATATTATTTTGAATTAAACCAAAAATCTAAAATACATTAAAAGTCCCTTTTCAGATATTTAAAATTTAATATATTTTTTAAATATGTCATGTAAATATCCCACAAAAAATAAATTTAAAAAATCTCACATATTTAATAAAAATGACATTTGAATCATTTCTACGATTTCTAACCTCCCTCCCTTTAAAATATTATATATTTGTGGGATTGATGCCGTTTTTATTTTTACGTAAGCGGGCTCGACGGTTGTTGAGGCTCCTGACAGGGCCACCTTCCAGTATCTGGTTTATCTGGTCAAACCAAGTCTTTCGTAGCCAGAAAGAGAGGTTTTCTTTCACACAAGCGTTACATATCTTTCTTAACATTATTTTCCCATTAATTTCAACATAAACAAACCACATAAGCGATTGTTTTTAGCGCAATTCACTTTGCTTGACATCTATCATTAAAATTAATGGAAAACATAAACCAAGTCATCTCTACTTGAGTTTAATTATATTTAACTACTGAAATTATACTGGCTACATTAAAAAATAGACATTTGTTTTTCATGGATAAGGTGGAAATACAAATAATAATTAAGATGGTACTGACTATAGGAGCCGTAATTAATAGTGTGTAGGTGATTGTAACGGGAATATTGAGAGAAGAGGAAAAGAGTTGGTGAAAGTAATATTTTTAGGTTAATTTATACCCGTGATCAAATTTCTTTTAATTTCTAAATTATCAAAACTATTCCCTTTATTACCTACTCGCGTGACGTGACGAAAAAGTATTGTGGTAGGTACATTAAGGAAAATCATGATTAATATCCATGATGTGGTTTTGATTCAGAAAAGTTATTATATACAACGATGCTCTTTTAGTCTAACATTTCATATATGTGCTTCTCATTACCGATCTCACAGTCTTGAGAATTTTTTTTGTAATAAAATCTTGGAAAGTCCTAAATTTCTCCTTGATAGAAGGCTGAAAGAGGACTGAACATGACTCAGCACGCATTCATGAACAATATGAGAGATTAATTCTGAAATTTGGCATGCAAATTGCTGAGATTGTGCAGGGCACCGCGGCACGACCGTGCAGACTAATTCAATCACTGCTCATGAATAGCACCACTCCTCGCCAGCGCGAGCGAGGCTACTCTGTGGGGCATTAAAAATGCATCATTTTATTGATTTTTTCATCCGAAATGCTTCGGACGCGACGAAGAGGAAATGCTCAAGCCTCGTTCGTATAATTGACATATCCAGGTGACATGAATGCGTGGCGCATTGGGTAACTTCCGAAGAGCATATGGGGCAGGTATTTTTTTTTTCAGTATTTATCTTCTTTGTTTATTATGCCAAACTGCACGACGGTTTTGCGGCATTGTTGCCCTTAATATAGTTTAAAAAATATTTTTTAACATTTTTTTTGAAATAGAGATGCGAACACGGAATACATGTTACATCAATATTCTTACTATTTTCAAACTAATCTAAATGCTTGTGTTATGAAAATAGGACTAATTTGCTGGTCTAGAGTGAGGTTCAAACCCGCGACTTTTGGTTCACGAGGCAAAAGTTCTAACCACAGGACCAATAAGCTACTCGTTATTTTTAAGTAAAAATTTTTTTTTTTATGTATATTATAGAGTACATATATGTTAATAATTAGGTATTATAATAGCTTCAATACGTATTTTTTCGAGGCCAATGGAATTTTTCTGTCTTGAAACATATTTAAGAATTCTTTATTTAGTTTATTATAGATTTGTGGCACAACATAGTCTATTTTTCTTTCACCAAACACTTTGTTTGAGGTTGATATGCTCATTGTTCGACCTTCGGGTTCTAGTCAACGATCGGGTTGTATAGTTGTGATGCGAGTCAATATATATATTAGTATTATTAATCATTTCTTATACAATAATACTATTTTTTCCTTTTTGGTTAATTCCTAGTATTTTGCACACCTTGAATAATTTGTTTTAATCATCCTTGTTCATATATTTAGTATTTAGTATATTATCAACTATAATGCACAATCTCTAAGAAACTACTTAATCATCATTAATTGCTATTTTTTTTTAATTATAAATGGGAACAGATAAACCTAATATTAAAGGACGGCTCCCTTAGAAAACATATTTATGTTATTTATGTATTATTTAGAACATTGCTTTATATAAAAATATTTTTAAATTCCTTTCATACACTGCTGTACCAATGTATGAAGGAATTAAAAAAATTAAAAATACTGATTTTCAGGCGTATTACAGTATATGTATTAAAATAATCCACAAAAATTTCATGTATAGGTACATTAAAAAATAAATTGCTTATAACTCCACTTTAAAAAATATAGAGGTATCAATATACCTGCTGCGAAAATCTATGTATATATACTAACTAGTTAATGAGAAAAGACTGATGTCTCTTGCATAGTCCATTCAAATAACGAATGATTCTTAGATATGAACATAAGTATATAGTACGTAGAAAAAATTGATAATGTGTGGATGTTCTGACGACGGTATTGGTAAACGATGCTATACTATTTTATAAAATGTTTTGCATGAAAAAATGCATAAAAAAATAAAAGTTTTTACATGCCAGTTTAATTCACACAGATGTACTTATTTATCAAAACGGTATACCGCCCGACGCTTACGTACGGTCCCCAGATATGGATGCTAAACGAACGAACACGCTCTAGAGTCCAAGCGGCCGAAACAAAGTACTTGAGAGAGTGGCAGGAGTTACGAAATGGGATCGAATAAGAAACTCGACGATTCGAAACGATCTAAAAATTGAACCACAGCTACTCTTCATAGAAAAATCACAACTGAGGTGGCTTGGGCACTTACTAAGAATGTCTGATGACCGAATTCCTAGGAAAATACTAAGAGCGATTCCTGAGGGAAGACGTCTAGTGGACCGCCCCAGACACAGTTGGACGAGGCAACTCCAGAAACTGTGTGAGGAAAGGATGGGAATACAATGGACGGAGGCCGCACAACCAGCGCAAGACAAGGACGGCTGGAGGCGCCTTATCGATGCAATGGGTCTCCTACGCGAATAGGACCATGGGAAGAAGATGAGAACATGGATTAATTGTGACCTCACCGGGAATCGAATCCAGAACCCTCGGTGTGAGAGGCCCATTGGGCTACGAGGGCCACCAATGAATTAATGATGGTGTAGAAATAGCGAATATTGAAATAAATAGGCATATTATACCTACGAGTAAATTTCTTAAAGACTGTACGATAAGGCAAAATAGCGAATATTGAAATAAATAGGCATATTATACGTACGAGTAAATTTCTTAAAGACTGTACGATAAGGCAAAATAGATATTTTACGTATAATACATAATTTATAAAAATGTTATATTCTATCATCTTAAATTGATATTTTATATGTAGCTACTCAAAATATTTTGAGTCTATTCAAATGTGTCAAGAATACTGCATTTTCTAGTTATTCGGATGAATGTCATATAGGTACACATAATAAAAATTATATTGACTCAGACTCTAAATCAAAAGTTTATATCTCATTACCTGCGACGACATTTGTAAACTGTATACTGGTTCAAAAGGATGAGAAATTTCAACCGCAGATGGCGGTAGCAAAGTCATACGTGGAACGAGTTGTATGTACAAATAACATATACAGGTTGTCTCATAGCTAATAGCAAAAACTTTTACAGGTGGATAAGCCGAAAATATTCAAATAACCATGACCAATAATGAAGATATGAAATATAAAGTTTGCATTTTTTTTCAATATTTCTGACTTATTTTTTGCAAAAAGTTAAATATAATTACAGTAACATATATATTATGAAAAATTCGTTCGCTTTATACAAGTCGAATAAAATGATAAAAATTATAATAGAATTCTTTTACAAGGTTTTTATAATTTTATTTGAGCTGTCTTACTTAATTTACTGTCATGAAGTTTATACGTATACTTTATAATTTATTGATAATTATACTAGATAAAATAAAATAAATGTACAAAAACTCGACGTAAAAAATTATAGCTACAGTGAAAATTTAAATTTTAAAATATAATTTGATTAATTTGTCTCGTTACTAGGAGAGCATGATGATAAGTGATGAAGGGTGGCAGACACACGATACTGTGGAGGTAATCGAGTGAGGCCACAACAACTGTCATCCGTTCATCTTTGTCGTTGCGGCCGCGGCCCACGCCGTAACTTGATACTGTGCTCTCTGTGACTACTGCTTTCCCGATACTTTCAAGATAAAAATATTTGAATTTATGTTTGAAAAAAATGTGTACCCTGTCTTTTTTATTAATTTATTGACCAATTTGCGTCTGTATATATATATAGTTAAAAAATTTGAAAGAAAAGTGATTATATAATTCTGACGTTTTCATTTTGTTTTTATATAAGAAAAACCAACGATTTTATTTTATAACTTTATATGATTATGATCTCTGCCTACAGTGTTGTAACTGTTTTAATAATTTAAGCATAATAAGGTTGAATTATTGTAACAACTTTTTTTGGTTTACACCTTCAGGCACCTAGCTTTTTAGAATTTAAAGTGGAAGCTCAACCTAAAATTTTGACCCCGTTACGAGACTAGCCTGCTGCGTTAATTATGAATCTTTAGCTAAACTTGGTTGTAGTGCATTTAAAATAATTTTTCACTTATTGATCTTCCTGTTCTGTCGGTATGCATCCAGTGTTGAATGCAAGCAATACTTTTTGCTTTTCATAGCTACCTATCTGTAACTTACGCTGTATCTTCTTCTTCTCCTTCTATGGCCTTATTTTAATCGGAAGTCCACACTGCAGTCACAAAGAATTCCATTTATATTAAACTCTGGAAATTAATTATCGATTTATTAACGACTGATTAATTAATTATTTAATTTACAAAGTCACATAACACTATTTAACTTAACGTAAATCTTTAAATTACACTATTTCGTAATTTATCACTCGTAAATAGACACTTTTATCACTTAATCGCTTTATGTAACATTCATTAGAATATTCCATCCGATTTTCGCACGTATTATTCGCTCCGATTTATTTCGATACTTAAGTAGGAACTTCGCTAGAATATTCGCCTGAGTTATCGCTCCAAGAGGCCACCCTGACCGTTGTGGCCCGCTCTGCAAGCGAAAGAAAGAGGCCGGTCTCCGACCGAAAAATTAACCAGAATTGGCTCCGAAACATCTTGACAATTCAACAAATTACTGGTTATAGTGTTTTCTTATTAATTATATAAATAATGTTACCATAAAGTCTTCTTGCAGTTATTAAAAAGATTTTATTCTTTTAATTAGGTAATTATTTTTTTCATTCTTCCAAATCATAACATCTTCATTCGTAACTCTGTCTATCTAGCTTATTTTGAGAGTTCTTCTGCAGATCGAATACTTCAAGTCGCCTAATCGATTCTTCGATAAGCGTTCATGCTTCCATTCCATAAGATAATATTGAGAAAACTTAGATATTAACTATTTGCATTCGTAAATGACTGCAGAACAAATTTTTATGCGGGTAAAGGTTGCACGAGTTTGTTGCATGAGCTTGCGTCTGGGGGTCACTCTTCTCAATAATAATGCAAACTGTGAAAAAGAGTATTATTTTCCACATAATTCTTATGGAAATTCATTATGTATGAATTATTACAATCACTTGACATGTTGATCGATTTATAATCATGCCCTCCGCAGCATCTAATTGAAGCATCCATTAAATCACCCTTTTCGTCACATGCTCTCCGTGTCCCTGCGGATTTCGCCTAACCCCAAAAAGTTTGCGTTGTGCCCTGTGGAAATTCGTATTTACCCTTTATTCTCAGCGAGAATTGGACCGTCCCCAGACAACCGCGAGGATATTGAATTACAGGACAGAGTTTGTGGCCCCGGCGCGTCCCGGGAGAGCAGAAGTCGCCACGTGTGGCGCGGCCCCTAATTAACATGCGAGCGCTCAAGGGTTGAGTTACGGACCGATGTCGCGTGACTTTTTTATAAGAACTGTGGATGGAGAGTCGTCATCACTCCTGCTCTGTGTGCGAACCTGGGAGATCAATAAGAAACCGATTGGGTAGGCAGACAGACAATTTGTTGTAAAAAGCTTGTACATATATATTTTTTAATAATTGTCAAATGCTCGAAGCTCTCTGAATTTTCTGACATAGCAAATTGCCAGCAAAGAGCTACGAATACAGCAGGATGGCTTAATAACAGGATAGCATAAAAATGAAAATGAATACTTTCACTCAATTTTATTATTTTAAAACGCCAATTAAGATACGCTGGATATCCCAAACACCTAAATAGTTTTGCAGAAAATTTCCCTTCAATTAATATTAATAAAAAGTACAACAAAATAACGTTTAAGTATTAGCTTTAAGAAGAATAGAACGATAAAGAACCAACACTACAAAAACTACTACTACAAAAGTCGTAAAATTATATGCAATTGTATTATGATATGACGCGATTATAATTTATTTTTAAGACACGATATGATTTGTTTTCTACGTAACTGCAATAGCGCAATAAAATATATAAATACATTGAAATTACAAACACGTTCAAAAAAATATAAATAAAATATACTCTTAAAAAAAAATCAACAAACATGATTTGTGTACCTACTTACTTAATTAATATAATTAATAATTACTAACTGCATTACTAACAATCGAAAATATCATTATTTTCAGTGACAATTACACCTTTGACTGTGGGCATTTGTAATTTATATGATAATTTTCCAATTATCCAGATCTAGAATAATAAAAAGAAACCAAACCTCATTTCAATAGATGAGTTAATAATGGTTTTATGAAATAAATATCCCAAAAATTTATTTAAGAATAATATAATAAAATTTGAACAAAGGACAATACAATATTTTTATGCCAATATATTTTATATTTTTATTGGTGTGTTTGTAAAATAGTTACTAGTTACTAACCGTTTAAAAAATAGTTACTAACCGTTTAAACCGAGAGTTTGTAAATGTTCCTTTATAGAAATAAATATGGGAAAATATTCAATAAATATATATTTTTTACACCACGAAAAATTATTTATAAATAAAGGTTGTGAACTGTAATTAATAAACGTATATAAAAAATCTGAATTATGTTTTTAGAATTTAATACAAAATGTTTAAGCGTGATTTTTTCGATATAATATATTTCTAAAAATCACATTAGTCAGTATATTTGTGGCGGTTGGGAGCCGACGCGAGTCTAGCCGAACGCATCTGATGCGTGTCCCCCAATCATGGGGCACCATACGGGTTCTGATTGTCAGAGGGACCACCATTCTGTCGCCGGTCGCCGTAATGCAAGCAAGTGATATTACAGCTTGTAACACCACATGTAAATTGTTACAATAAATAACAACTTTCAACTGTGAGTATCATTTGCACCCTGTATCGATCTCGTATACTACGTACGCGACACTCACTGAACACACGTCACATGCTGACACGAGAAGATTCTTCTGGGCGAGTAGGAATCGTCTCCAAACACCACATGTAACCCGCCAAAGCTTTATAAATAAAATTAATACATTTTTTATTTCTAATGAATTCGCTTACATTTGACAGAAGTTTTTTTTCTATTTCATTATTTATGGGGGTATAAAAGCAAAGATACAGCTATATCAAAAAAAAATGCAGCCATCGAGGATTATAAATGTATAATATACTAAATTCGAGATTTTATAGGAAACATAGCCTATAAATTTATAGAAAACATGATTTTGGAAGGGATAGAGATACACGAAATCTAGAATTAGTACATTTTAAATTAGTAATCTTCGATGACTGCATTTGAAACATTTTTTAATTTTTTTGAATATTGATGTCTTTACTTTTATACCTCACATATAATCTATTTTATTAATTGTGTTAATTATGTATATTTTATATTCATTCGTACAGTATATGTGTGTATCTACATCAATTTTACTCATAACCTCACAAAACTATGACATCCGAAATTAGAGCGTAACACGTATCGCCTTGAATAATATAACCATGGCGCTATTAATCAGATAACTTGATACGGTTAACGGAGCGGTAACGCGTTTTGGCCGCATTGTGAACTGAGAGATGAATCCGTCACTTTGGGGAGAACTCACAGGGGCTATGTACCGGGGCAACAGAGGTTTGAGGAGGTGATGATACTGTGTTCAGCTGTGTTTCGGCAGACACCCCAATTACGCAATGGCTGTAATTAGCGGCGGGACAGGTATAGCGTTACATGTCTGTCAGGGGTGCCTGTTCTCCTGGTAGACCGTTACCAAGATTACAAGGAGCTTTTTGAATAAATAAATAAACATGATTTTTTAATACTTTCGCCATACCGACACGTATTTCAACTATAGTGAAATAGTCCCATAGCTAGTAGAACAAACTTCAGGAGAGTCTTCTTCATTGAATTTTGGATATAAAATATTCCAGTGACATCGAAGTTTGAATTTTTTCTCAATATTTCTGACTTGTCTTTTGTAAAACGTTAGATTACCATGATAAATTATAGTACCACTAAATTATATCGAATATTAAAAATTCATTCTTTCTGATATTAGTCAAATAAAGTTATTATAACCTTGCCAAAATTTAAACCTGAAATCTAAATTCGACTTTCTATCTAATCATGGCCTTTTATTCCGTTCAGCCGACAGAACTTCACTATACATACCCTTTCATAATATTGAATTTTTCAGGTCCTCATCATGCACATATGCAAAGGCTTCCTAGACTAGCAAACAAATACGAGCAACTTGACGTCTTTATAATATTTATAATATTCAAACGAATTTTAAAAGGTGTATTGAAAGATTACTAGTATTTGTCAAATTGTACTTAAATAATTGATTTTTATTTGTTTTTATTGTTGGTTGAGTGAGATAGAGATTATATGATGACTTTCGAAGCTTTTGCTATTGCTTTTCACTCTATATAATTACTTTTTATTTTTTGAATTCTTATTATATTATGTTTTTCTTATGCTTCTGCTTTGTTATGTACTTACTTTTTAATGTATATTGTATTTATCTTCACATATTTGTATTTGATTTCCAATTTATGTCATTATTATATTTATATGTTTTTTTTTCCTTAAACTATCCATTATACTATACACTTTACCTGTTTGTTTGTAAAAGCCCTGTAGGGCGTTAATAAATAAATATATAATATTATCACTTACCATCATCATCACTCTTGGCTCTACAACCCCTGGTGGGTCTTGGCCTCCTCAAGAGTTGTCCTCCACTCATCTCGGTTTCGTGTCAACTCTCCAGTTTAGATCATCACTTTTAAACCTTTTTCATCACACATAATAAATATATACCTTATAATTTCTACACGGTTTTAATCATTTTATTTGACTTGTATCAAAGCTCACAACAACTGTCAATTTGAATACAAATGAAAAAAATTACATTAGATATATATCGCATCCGAAATCAGGAATATTGGGTATCTATACTACATTAACGACATTTCCGTAAAAATTTTACCACATAGGGGGAGACCGCAAAAATTGAAAAAATAACGTTTTACCTCATTATTTCAGTATATTGAAAACGTTACATTATTATACCTTGTTTCAAGGGCGCAATATGTAGATAGCTTAAAATATTTTTTTTTTCATAAGTATAAAAAAAAAGGGAAATTTTGACGATGTGTTTATATTATTTACATAATTGTGACATATTCATAAAAAAACGAATTAAATAAGGCACACAAATAGTCAATTAGTAAGTAAACTTTAAATTATTTATCTCTTGCGTTTCCTAGCCCTATCGTCTCCTGGTAGGTACGAGGAAAGCAGCAAATTGAAGAGGTGGGGAGGGCCCTGCGGACTGTAATATGAGCACTGATTAATTTGACGTCTGCATTTCGGTTCCAGCAGCTAACTAACCAGACACACGCACGCGCCATGCACTTTACACAGGTCGTTACTCACACCACGGCCATTAGCAATAACTGTTAACGGTTACAAAATAATCGGTTTTTGGTATGAACTAATAACACCAGAATATTAGGTTAATTCAACAATTTTCTGTATTCTTATAATGCATCTTTCTAATTTAATGTTCTAGAAATGTGTTCTTATGTACATTGCTTTCAAGCGTCTTCAATCTGGACTACAAACCACCAAAATATTTGGACATTTCTTGTTGGACAATATTTGGACACAGTATGTTCCATGGTGGTAAATGGCGAAACAAATCAGAGCGAAATCTATGTGAGAGATTTCAATATTTTACGAGCAATAAATATGTGCTACCCAGCGATAATAACGAGTTCATATACGTGTGATATATTGCGAAATAGTGTAGATTAAAGAATCGCGTTAAATTGAATTCGTATTAAGTGACTTTGTACATTGAATAATTAATTAAACAGCAATCAATAAATCGCTAATTAATTTCTATTGTTTTCATTTGATATAACATTTTTTCCATTTCATTAGCATTCAAGTATCATTTCTGGTCGATCTTGATTCAATTTGAGGTTTTAAAGATTGCGACCGTCGCTCAAATAAAGGCTCGGCTAATCCAATGAAAAAGTTTGATTCGGCCGAAAGGAGAAGGCGGTGGAGTAGGCAGCGGCGGCGGCTCGCGGATTCCTTTCAAGATCCCGGTTCATTTTTACGGCTGAATGCGGCCTGATTAGCCTATTCAGCGCGGGAGGAAGGAGTGACCCTTTAGAATTCAAATTACTCCCAGCCGCGGGCGCGAGATGGCATTTATAGCTTCAGCGGAATGTGACGTCACGAGTTGCATTCGTAAAGTTTGATCTTATTTCCATATTTTTTGATCATCACCTATTTTATTTAAATTGTTTAATTAATCCCCCCTATTCTCATGGGATAACATAATCGCTATTTTTTCCTAACAGACATATCTTGCAATACCAAAACAACCAACAAGATATAAACTCACTATTGGTAATGAGCCTGTGGAATAAGTCACTGGCTTCAGATATTTAGGTGTAGAAATTTGTAGCCTTAGCGACCTATACTGAAGTCCAAGAGTAAATTATTAAGCATCGATCGTATCAGGGTGTGTCAAGAATTTGGTCTGGAAGAACAAAAACAAGGTCAAGGTATACGAGACATGCGTGCTACCTATTATGACATATGCTGTAGAGATGCGAGCTGACAATGTCTGTACCTTAAAGGACACCTCAAAACATCTGAAATGAACTGCTGAGATCCATTTATGAAAATTTAGGAAAAACTCGTTTTTCTTATGTCTGCATTTCGTGTCCAAAATGCAGACATAAGAAAAACCTTCAAAATAGATGACATAACACGAAAGAGTACATCCAGAAAGGATTCTGGAGAGATCACGTAGCCAGAATGGATAGTGACAGACTCGTGTATATAGCAGAGAATGAAATCCTCTCTGAACGATATCTCCTCATCCCAGGAGGCGTAGTTTTCTGTACCACAGATTGACACATGATTTATTAAACGTTTGATATTGAAAAGTATTTAGATAGATACAAGCCCAGTTCAATTTTAGTTCTATAACACTTTATTCGGACATGAAATGAAATAAATTGATCATATTTTCTATTTTATGTACGAAAAAGTATATTGATACAATTTTTGTTTATAAAATATTGTACTTTATTTACGATATTTGTAGAACTTTAAATATTATTGTTAATAGAAACATCCTGGGATTACAGTTTGCAAATTTACTATTTAATTAGGAGGCATTGAAGTCCTGGACATCACATCACATGCTATCGCGTCAAGTAAAATTATTATGTTTTCATAGTTATGTATATTTTAAAAGTATTAAAGATATAAAAATTAATCAGTTTCTGGTACTTACAATGATTAGCCAGTAAATTAAAAATTCCCAATTATGATAACCGCCCCCAAAATGATTTCCCTAGTGACTTTACTACGAATAGAGTCATGCTGTATGAAGTCACAGGTGCGTATGTAAGTACTGTGTACAGTACATATTTCACCCAAGATGGTTGACTACTTGCTTTTGAGTGGGGTGACAAAGTATATTTTACGCGAAGAAATAAATATACTAATCTGGATATTTTAACATACATCATTTTTCATTCTCACTTATGCGTGTCCATCATTACATTCAAGTTTGTTTGCTAATTTTTATGTGTACTTTTTTAAATATATTTTAATATAACATTTATATATCGAAAATCTTTATAAATTTTTAAATCTCTGTGTAGTTTTCTGGGATATTCTGCCATGTATAATCGACCTTCTGGCCGACGTTTCGTACATCATTACAGGGTCCATCATCAAAAATAACAAATATTTTAAACTGATATTTGTAATAAATAATTACAAAAATTAAGCCAGAAATATTGAAACGAGCCTTACAGTAGTCGCAGATGATGTGTAACATTTGACATCTCACAATTAAAAATATCAATTGAGCAGCATTTATCAGTACTGTTCATACTTTTACTTTTAATTGTAAATCTCACAATTAAAAATATCAATTGAGCATTTGTTCAAATGCAAGCAAAGCATTTAAACAAAATTTAAAAAAGTTAATATCTATATATTTATTAATTAGTAAATATATGTGCATTTATTTATTATTGAGTTTTGCCGCACTAGGTCGGTAACTTCTATCTACATACGAATTTTTTTAGAAATGTGTTGGGCCAATTATATGTTTTTATTTATTTTCATAGATGGCGGTAGTGTGCCGTCATACATATTGTATGAAAACTTTGATAAAATATTTAAAAATAATCACATAAATTACCTCAAATTTGAGAATGTAAATCATTAAGGGTGGTTATTGTTTACATTAATGCAAAAAAAGTATTTATTTGATAGTTTTGAAGATATATGCCGAAATATATCAAAGTTACAACATCCACACTCTTGACACCTGCCTTGCAACATATATACAAAATCAGAAGCATGGGCTGGTAGTGTGCGTCTTCGCTGTGATGCCACTTGCTGGACATTGATTTGTTTATATATTAAATATTATATATGTTATAATTTTTATCCACCGCGCGTGCTCTGCGCGCGCTCATTGGTTAAATGAAATTGCGCGCGTCTTATTTTCTGTTACGCATTTCCGTTCTTTTTCACGAAACCACTGCCACAGATTGCAGGAGAGCGAGCGGAAAGACATTACACATCAAAAAAAATGCAGAAGATGATGACGCTAATCTCCGTAATTCAAAATTAAATTAAATGTCTTGACAAATTTTTTTTCTATTTCTAAGAGACATCAATCATACATATTTTAAATAATATAACGTAACATCCGCGCATAAAATGTGTTTAATGAATTGTTGATGTACCCATGAAGGTTATCGGAACACGTCCCAGCTTCCAGGACGCGACTTACACCACCAAGTCCCGACATTATCTCGGAGCCCACCTCTCACGAGGACGGGAGCTGACGGCGGGCTCCAGGTTGAAGATTGAATATCAGTTTCCCGCCAAACGAGCTGTTTGGTCACCAGACACCTAGCGCCAGCTACCTTCTAAATCGCGAACTAATCTTCGGTAACAATCGCTTTAACGAGTTTCCTCCAACAATGGCGGTGTTGTTAGCAACCGCGCGATAAAGCGATACCTTTGCCTGACGTCTTATTAAAGAGATAAATATGGAATATGTGTCCTTACCTCTGGAAGTCTACAAGTCTTCGAGTTGTAATGAAAGTGTAGGGACACACAATAATGCGGTAATTATTATGTTTTTTTAAATAAACCAAACTATGAGTTTAATTTTTATTACAAGTAGTTCTGTACGTTATGACTATATATATGACTAAAAAATAATTGCAATGTCAAGTGGTTAGGGGATTACTATACATATTAAAATATTTTTAAGGGCAAAAATTTTGAAAAAATACATAAAATGGTCGCCTTATTGTACAAATTATATAAGAAATTCACCACATGATAAATAGATTACACAGGAAAGGTATTGAATATGTTTGTCTTTCAGATGATTCGTATCATAAAAATATTTATTGACTGGAAATTTTCTTCCTATAATTAAATTAACATTTTTATTTTAATTTGCACTTCATTTTTAATGCAAAATAAAGAAATAAATGCACTTCATATTTAATGCAAAAACATCCAAAATATTTAAAAACTCAAATGCGAGTCAATCTCGTAAGTTCAAAATGTCAATGTGTAAAACGATTCTCAGAGTAATTGAATTATACTGTAACGAAACATGAACTTAACTCTAGTAGAATAAAACATGTTTAATATCTGGAAGAGGGAGTTACTCCGAAAAATTGTTAGAGTCTTAAAGGAAAATTTACAACGGCGAATCGAGTGTAATCATGAGCTCTAAGCCTTGCATGATGAACAAGATATCGTTTTTACTATGAAAATCGACAATTACGCTTAGTCGGACATGTTCTGAATGGACATGGACACTGAAAAATGACTCCTCCTGAAAAAAAAGGACACTGACATGGACACTGAAAAATGCCTCCTTCGAGGGACCGCATATGGCACTGTACCAAACCTAGATGAATATGGAGTGATAAGTCGAGTACGAAGCGTGAAAACTGGATGTAAACGATTGGAGGAACTGCTGCAGGGACAGTGGCGTTAGCTTTTTTTTGAGAAGGCCTAGATCCTCAATGGATCATAGCCACTTGATGATGATAATACACCCTACATGTACAATGCGGTAAGCAAGTCTCTCGATTAAGAGAAGGGATAAAAATAAAGAAACAGAAATTCTATTAGTGGCTCCGAGGGTGAAGTCATTAGGGGAGATCTTAAAAGGCTGATGATGAAGATGATGATCATATATGCTCTTTCGCAGCTTTGTTAAAGTCTCTTCTTCTTCTTATACTGGCTGAAAGCAACTAGGGCCTGTTTATGCAGGGTTTGCCGCCTCTTATGATGTGGACTCCTTGCTGTCATTTCATGTTTTGGGGGGTCTTCCAAGCATTATTCTTCCCTCCGGTTTTCTATGTAGGGCAAAGTGTGGTAGTGCTTGGGAGTTTATTCTTTCCACATGATCTCTCGAATACCTTCTCCTTTGTCTTCCGCATCTGACGACATCTTGGATATCACACATTTTTCTGATCGTGGTGATTCTCATTTTATCGTGCAGAATCTTGTCTGTTATTTGTTTAAGGGTTTTCATCCCCGTGTTTCTAAGAAGTGATTTAGTGTGAACTGTATCAGCTCTCGTTCCAATGCAATAGGTCATTATCGGTCTGATACAGGTTTAGTAGTTTCAGACTTTACTTTTCAGTTGTTTGTTTTTGTTTGTTTTTTGTTTTGTTTTCCACATCATTTTATTCAGGCATCCTGATGCAATTGAAGCATTCGTCACCTGGATTTTCACCTATTCAAGAGCAAAATTATTTAAATTCCGTCATCTTAAACTCTCACAAGAGGAGTCTCATTTTACACAACTGATTGTTATTCCGGATAAATTCTTAATTTAAAAATAGCAGCGCGCACAAGCTGCCCCCTTCCCCATCCCTCCCTTGCCCCGCCAGTCTTACCGGCAGAGGCGGATTCCCGCTCTTCGGCGCTCATAAAAGCTGAAACAGAAAACTTTGTTCATAAAAGTTTGTTTGGAATCGCGTTTGCTCAAGTCTCAGAAAGTGGCTCTTAAAGCGGAGCTTTGAACGAAGCCTTCGGGCAGCAGTGGCGGCTCCCCGAACGCTCAAAACGTACCAACGCTCTTAGGTGCGTGTAATAGGTCTACATTATTTATTAATGGTATCGCCTATTTCGCAATTTTATGCAACGTGATAACACTATTCAAGGTGATGGGCTTGGAATTAAACTCCTCGTTAAATATAAATAACTGTTACTCGTTTCTTGAATACAACTATGTTTGGGATTGGGAGGATTCTAATTGTCTTCCGAATCTTGAATACTTTACAATAATTTGGAAATCGCTAGAACACACGATAATCAATATGAGAAGATTCGAGAAATAAGTTCTCTATATATAAGGTAGCAGCGGGGTGCTGAGAACAGTTTTAGTCTGACAGCCACGCAAACCATAAAAGTTGATGTCATAGAAACTAGGAACGTGAATCTGTGAAATATAAACGGTGTGAATAAAGTGTTTCAGAGAAAAGTGGAATATTCTCGTGCAACGATTACAGATTAAGTGTTTAGTTTAAATCCCGTTGTCAATATGATTATCTGGCAAAGAGTATCAATTTCACAATTGCTAAATAATTTTGAAAGCATTTTTGTGTGTTTCAGGAGCATTTTATCGAAAGCACATTTAAGATCTCCGCTCTGGTATTAAAATCAGCTACAAATCGTTTGTCTAAATTTCGTCTATTGGGTAGTGATGCTTTTGCTTCTAATTCATGGAAAGTAGACATTGTTCTACATGTATTTCTGGTAAAATAAGTTATTCCTTCTGTGAAGTATCCACGGGGTTTGCAGCATACCATGCTACCAGTAGAGCTCTTTCCATTTAAAAAAGACAATCGTATGTGCAAGCTGTGCGTATGACTCACAGTATTTCCGTGTGTTGGTGTTTACGGAGTAAACTCCAACACAACGAAACAATTACACATCCTAATTTGATTGTCTTTCTTAAATGGAAAGAAGTCTACAATATCTCGTACCATACATTGGAAGATTGGAAAGACTACTGTTCTGTTCATCATCACAATTTGCTGGGCATCTTTAAATATTGCAATTGTCACTTTCTAGTAATGACAACGGCGTCGTTCGCCTTGCTACAACCCCCATATTTCTTTATCTGTATTTGTAATTGATATATCTTCATTTTGAAATTGATGATATAAATAATTGGAAATAACTATTTATTATATAATTAATTATTTCGACGCCACTGCGCTCATCATATTAATCCGGTGTGTTGACAGTGCGCGGAAGAAGATTTGCAGCGGTTCATACCTGCCTTCAGACCTATGTATATACAGGTAGGTACACAATATTCCTTGCTTAACTTTTTCCTAACTCTAGTTTACTTTTAGTTCTTATGAAAATATAATAAAAGGAATGTCTTTATTGATTAAGCTTATGCTCATCTACGCTTCAGAAATATAGACTTTGAATGTTAAGAAATTAGAAAATATAAAGATAATATTATGTACTTAATAAAGCCTTATAGTTGTTCCTTGGTCTTGTGTCTTTCTCTTTCCTTGTTCTTTGTCACCCAAAGCCTTGCAATAGCTTGTCGTTGCTATATTTGACACATGGCCACCTCCAGTTAGTCGTTTTTTTTTACTAATTTGACCCAAAAGGTGAGAAAAAAAAGAGGAAATTACTATATTTCTTTGTTAACGTTTTAAGTGTATATTACCGTATTGAGATCAAATAAGTTTGTAAGGTACACTATGAGCAAAGGTAAATTAATGTATAATTACCGACACTCCCGCGCAAAAATGAAAAAAAAAAAACAATGCTTGCGGTGCTGGAACCGGATCAAGCGCCGTCTCTGAGAATAGGCAACAGAGTAGTGTGCAGAATTGCTATGGTAATTAGCACCCCTAATGCAATCAAAGGATACTAGACTATAGTAGTTATGTCATATACAGCGTCTGGAAGAACAGGGACTATCAGGTAAGGTTTTATTTAGCAACTCATAGGGGCATAGGATGAGAGGCAACTCGAAACTGCGCTAATTTGATAATGTGAAATTCTTATTTTCGTGCCCAATCCGTTCAACAGACGTTGACTATCAAGTTGGCTATGAGAACTTTGTTTACTGCGGCTCGGAACAGCTCTACAGTAGACTAAAGTACAAACCACTGTCTCAGCCATAATTTTCTCCTTCTTCCAGGGCCCGAACTTCCAGCAATCTTTCCCTACATGATTATGTGCAAGATATCGCACTTCTCGCATGTCTCATCCCATGACCGAGATATTGAAGTTTTCGATTTTTTATTTTATTCATCCAATTTATTTTGAGTATATTTCTGTAGATCTCGAATGTCTCAAATCGCCTTATCAATCTTCATCATAACTCCATGCTTCCATACTATAAAATAATACCGAAAACACGTAGCATCTGACCATTCGCATTCGTAATCCAAGGTTGAGATCATGACTGCAGAATATATTTTTCATGCGGATAAAGGTTGTACGAGCTTGCTCAATGCGGCATTTGATTTCAACAGAAGGATCCCATATTTCATTTAAATTGCAGCCCAAGTATACAATGCTTTGTACCTTCTCTATTTTCGTTCCAGCTGTATGAAGATTTTCATTGTCATCTGCATTATTTTTGCTTATGAGCGTGTATTGTGAAATAACTCGTAAAATAACTGGCAACAACTTTTTTAGACGTATATGTAACAAGGGTGTCTCTGCAATTCCTTGGTGAAATCTTGGACTCCATTAGGCAGCGTTCCTCGCCTTTTCTTCTGTATCTTGAAACGTATTTCAGTATATTGTCCCTTTACTTTTGTTTTTGCCTTCCCAAACACTTGCGCTTTTGTTTCAGTGAATTTTAAATCAAGTTAATCTTGATAGTTTGACAGTATTTTGAAAATGATAATGCTGCTTTTAAAAGAGCTTGCTAGCTTGTAAAAGAAAAGGGCCGATCGCCAAAGGAACATTTTAAAATAAGTAAAAAGTTTTTTTGAGTATTTTAAAAATAGAAATGAAATCTTTTAGTGATTTGCAAAAATGTACACTGTGTTTCGCAAATTATACCCGATGGCACCTACCCTTTTAATAAGGCGAATTTACAAGACGCTCCACCCTTGCTACCCCTGTTAAGTCACCGCGAACCTTTTGTTGCTGGATGTTATCTATAAATTTGTCTCCTGTATTATTGCTAAAGGACTCCTGATTCTATACGATGAAATAAGGGACAGATATTCTAGTATTATCTATTTAAATATGATAGGGATAATATAAATGAATGGTATATTTCGAAAACGTTTCGAGTCACATTTTTTTCAAAAATGAGTTAAGTATACAAACATCTTCAGAATACCTAAATTCACAAATCTGATACGAAAACGTTCAATGTATGTATGTTTTTAAAGCAAAAATTGCAAAAATGATTTGGTATTCGGTATTCGTCCGAATGGTTCACAATATTCAGCCGAATATCGAATAGTAAAAAAAGTAGCCGGATAGGCCGATTACCGCATAGTAGCCGAATATTCGTGGCACCTATAGTTAATACCTACTATAATATACCATATAATATTATTACAACATGAAAATTTTACTTCATAAATTTTACAGGAGATATACTTTTCACTCTTCTAAACAATTGAAAAAGTGTGACTTGTAGTAACATTTTCGAAATACACCATTCAAATAATTTTAATAACAATTACAATTGTGACCCGATAGAATTTTAAATTGTAAATTATGCAACGAAAAATATTTAGAATGGTCGAAAATTAATAGGTACCTAATTTGTAGATGTATAATGTTAGATTATTTATCGATTTTTAAATCAAAAATATAATTTTAGAATTCTTGATTTTATAATATGATTTTTCATACACCAGGATATCATACAGTGGAGGAGGTAACTGCTCCATTCATCCAAATATTAATTCCGCTCGCACCATCAAGCCCATTCAAAAGGCTCCACCATTCCCCATACATACATGCAAAAAATATGTTCCGATACTTCTTATGAATCTGCACCCCTAATAACTTTT
Organism: Agrypnia vestita; assembly: GCA_016648135.1. Classification (NCBI taxonomy): domain Eukaryota; kingdom Metazoa; phylum Arthropoda; class Insecta; order Trichoptera; family Phryganeidae; genus Agrypnia; species Agrypnia vestita. The sequence continues at coordinate 182,286 of JADDOH010000522.1, forward strand.
GTACAAAAGTCGGCGAATTTCATACTAAATAAGGCGTAAAAAAGTAAAAAGGTTTTGTAGTCTGGTGTTTGTTGCGCGAGTGTATTGTTTTTCGTTTTCGTTTTTTTATTACGTGCCTCGAGTATGGTTTTGTTGTTCTTGTTTATATTGCGGTATAATCAATCAATAGAAGGCTATTCAAGAAATCAACCCTCCAGTTCGCTCGAGGGCTGGACCCGCCCGCGAGAGGTATTGAAGGGAGTTTTTCAAAAGATTTAATACAACTCGTCATACACGGGATTTATTTAATATTTAAAGAAAGCATAATGAAAAGATTTCCACTTCTTTAAAATGAACATTTTATCTAAATAACAGGCATAGTTTTGTCAATAATCCTGATTGATAATCACAGTGTGACATTAAAGTACAGTGTAAAAAAATTCGTGCGTGTACTCATGTACGCGCGGTAGAAGTTATACTTAAAAACTAAAATAAAAACAAAATTATATATCAAAACATTGAGTTGTGAAAATCTATACTAATTATTGTTGACTATTCTTTTGAGTTTCATGTAAAAATTAAAACTCACACCTACAGAAATGTAAACTCGAATATATAAAATAATTGGGACAAACAAAAATTCTCTTAAAAAACGTGTACAATTTCTTATTCAAGAGTTTCGAAACTATACAACTTTTACGAGTACAGCTGCATTGAATGTCGAATGAAAGAATATTTTTTTTGTTTTGAAAACGAATATCTGACAACTACGTCGTTTTTGCAATAAATAATTTCTCGAATTACACACTTTTAATCGTTTTCGGTATGGTGACAAACAAAAACTTTCTTAAAAACCATCGACAATAACATGAAATACAGAAATCTGTACGAGAAGCTCATTTTTGCCATTTCGATTGCACACCTAAAATCGAAATTGAATAAACAATTCAAATTTTCAAATCAATAATCAATCATACTTCAGCTTTTGATTTGAGCAGTTTTATGATTGGTACTCGATTCAAGATGGTCGACAATACATTATTTATATTACTGCAACATTAATCTCAAGTAAATAAATTTTTGACAATCATCTCCGGCCGTTTAATTTCCTTTTTAAGCCGTGAATTTGAACGAAATTACGGACGTTACACGAAGTTACAGGAACAGACAGACAGACGGATGGACGGACAGACAGCGAAATTATTTTATTATGCTAATGGCATGTATTACAAGTTTAATTTTAAGTTTATTATTTAAATTAAATGTCACTTAAAACACTGCTTAAGAGTGCCAATTTATTTTAACATTAATTAGTGAGGATCTAAATCATCAAGGACTAGAAATAACCTGGCATTGACAGCTGGAATTAATAATGATTAGTTTATATTAAACGATTAGAATATAATTTATATTAGGTCCTTACATATGAAATTGGCGTTTAGTATGGGAGGAACATAAAGCCGATTTTTTTTTATTATAATATATTTATTTAATCAAAGTATGTACCATTGCTATCTATGCACTTTTGCCATCTCATAGGTAGTTCATCGATCCCTTTACTAAAAAAACCATTCGGACAGGAATCAATAAAATCTTTGAAGGCGGTTTGGACTGCCCCATCGGAGTTGAATTTTTTCCTTTGCAAGAAGTTATCCAAATTTCGAAAAAATTGGTAATCTGTTGGGGCAAGGTTCGGAGAGTACGGTGGATGTCTTAGACATTCCAATTGAAGCTCCTCTAATTTGGTAGCCGTCTGTTGTGCAGTGTGTGGTCTAGCGTTATCATGAAGCAGCAGTGGCCTAGAGCGATTAACCAGCCTCGGTTGTTTAGCAGCTAGCTTTTCCATCATGGTTTGCAGTTGCTGACAATAGACATCTGCCGTAATCGTCTGGCCAGATTTAAGACAGCTGTAGTGAACGACACCAGCACTAGTCCACCAAACGCTCACAAGTAACTTTTTTGGAGTCAATTTTCGCTTGGGGCATGGTTTGGCTGGTTCGGCAGGGTCCAGCCATTGCGATGAGCACTTCCGATTATCGTACAGGATCCACTTTTCATCACAAGTAATGATTCGATTTAAAATCCCTTCATTATTGTGCCGGTTGAGTAATGCAACGCAGCAGTCAACGCGCGTTTGTTGATTTGCTTCACTCAATTCGTGAGGTACCCACCTTTCAAGCTTTTTCACCTTACCAATTTGCTTCAAGTGGATTAAAACAGTTTTATCACTAACACCGCAGCCTGCAGCTAACTCGGATGTGGTTTGCGATGGATCCGCTTCCACAATAGCCTTCAATTCTTCATTATCAACTTTGTTCTCCGGCCGTCCACGGGGCTTGTTCTGCAGGTCGAAATTTCCAGAACGAAAACGTTGGAACCAAAAACGCACTGTGTTTTCTTTTGCGGCACCGTTGCCATACACATCATTAATCTTTCGAGCCGTTTCTGCAGCACTGGTGCCACGGTGGAACTCGTACTCGTAAATAACGCGATATTTCAAGTTTTTCATTTTGTAAACTGAGTGACGCAAAGAAAAAAACAATTGAGGAAAAAACAAATGAATTATAATTTTCAAAACACAAATACATGAGTAAATAGCTGTATAAATTTGGATTTGGAATTCCTAACCAAAGAGAAGATATTTGAGATCAAATTTGCCAGTACGGCAAAACGTCAATTTCATATGTAAGGACCTAATATTTACACTGTTAAGTTCTTATTTTATTTTTAATATAAAATTTATCAGCAGGTTGTTAATTATACAGTGTAATATATAAATAATTACATTAAATCTTCTTAAAAAATAGCGAAATATTTTTGTGGTGACATATTATTTATATAATTAATAAAAATAAATTTAGTTTTCAATACAAAAGTTGTGAAAACTAGATTTATTTTTATTAATTATATTAAATTATATTACACTATAAAAAATTAAAGGTTTAATAAAATTACAATTCATGGTTACAAATATACGATTGTGGACCTTTCCTTGCATTTCATACCCTATGGATTAGTTATACATCATCCCTGTACCATCATCCTAGTGTGCCGTACACTCAATAGAGCGCAGTAATTACTGTAAGGCTCTGTAAGGGAGGGGGTGTTTCTGTGTCCCTTCAAGAGAATATGGCGAGAAATAAGGGTTACGGAATTTTCGGTTTGCCTCACATATTTATTAAAAATATTCTTTGAAAATTAAGCTTATTATTTAATTTAAGAGTTTTTATGTTTTTGTGTCGCATCCTCGTATTAAAAGACTTAAATAATAACTTAAGCGTTCACGTTCATTGGGAATTAATATACTTTTAAATAAAATTAAATCCACGTATAGGTACCAAACAAAAATCAATGTTTTATTAGATTCATTTTATTCGTTCTAGATTTCGCTGCATTCTTATTTATTGTGTATTTACGAAGTTTTCGTCGGCATGTCCCATGTTTTACAATTTTTTGTTTGAAGGTGATATAGTATATAGTGACATACCCTTCTATAGGTAGTCATAAAGTACAATGTGGGAATATAAGTAATGTAATTGGTGATAGTTTTTTCATTAAAAAGTTAAAAGCGTAATAAGACAGGAGAGTAAAATAATGAAGATTACACTTTTATGTGGTTGAAGATTTAATAATATTGTTTAAAAAAATGCTAACTTAGAACTTATAACGAGATATTAAATTGATCATATAATTATAGAGGGCATGCGTTCAAAGGTTAATGATCTCAGAGTATTTGAAGTGATAATATTTTTTCATTAATATAAATCAAGCAATATTTCAATTTTTATGTAAACAAATTATCATTATTCATTTTATACTTCAGGGAGATTTTTTTTATAATATAGGCTTTTCGTCTAGTAAATTGTGTATTATGATTATTCATTAGTCAGCGCTAGAGTAATATGAATTGAAAGGAAAAACAGAGTGTACTCTTTCCTTACAATCTCAAGCATGACAGTGCATACTTACTAGACATACTATAGTCATACTAGACATAGGTGGACTACTGCATCAAAACCAACTTAACTACCGAGTGCAGCATTGCGAGTTGGAAGTATAATCACACCTAGATGGAGCACATTTATAGAAAATTTTTGAAAAAAAAAAGAATATTTGAGAGAGTTTGCACATTTTTAAAAACCAAACTAAACATACTTTTGTTGTAAAGATTTTGTATAATGTGTTTTGAAGTTTTTTTCAGTTATAAAAAAACATTCGTGTTTACTTTGAAATAAATATAATTAAAAAAATAATACAATATTCGTTAACAATTTTTCGAAATTTTCTTATGTGACTTTGTGAAAGGCCATTTTAAAAAATATATTAAAAAATGATAACTTTGTTTACGTAACATCAGTGAAGATGATGCGTTAGCATCGAAAACGTTCAAATCGTTATAAACAAATAGAGAAAGTAAATAAAGTTATAATTTTTAAATATATTTTTTACAATATTTGGCATGATAGCCCTGAAATGATTCCGGGATACGTCACAAAGGTCTCCCGATTCATTACGCGCTCAATCAACTCGCGGCCGGGCCTCTGGGGGAAAAGTGGCGAAAAGTTGAATGATGAGAACTCTCATTTATGGCTTCGGTGGTGGATGAATTCTAATTGGGACTGTTTGATTTCTTCAAACGAAGAAATGAACGAAAAATATTTATATAATAAAGATGGACTATTCAAAATTAAAAATAGACTATTCAACTTAATTAATCAACTTCAAGTTAAATGAATTAAAAAAAATTCTTCAAATTCCCTTTGTGGCACCATTTTAAAAATAAAATAATTAAAATTTTGTTTTAACTACACTTCAATTTTGTTGTAAAAATACAACATGTTTTAAGATATTCCAAACATGATTCTAAATTATAAACTTGAAAGGTAAGAATCCCCCTTTTAACTGGTTACACAATTACTGTTATTTGAGATTTATATCTGATTGTATCGACGATTGGTAATGGATTTTTCGCAATTTGTCAGGCAACTATCGGTACACTAGACAACAGCTAAATCTCAATTACCTACCATCGATACAATTTTCAAGTTATGGTTATTGTGTAATCAGTTTTGACATCACTATAAATAACCTAGACTCTAGGTTTATAATATTGACGGCCGCCTTTTCTCCAGGTCCTAAATTGCATGATTTTATTGAAATATTATACTTGACTCGATTAATCTGTTTTGCTATTAGGTTGTGCATAGTAATCTACGGTTTCTTTCGAATTATTTTAAATTTTATATACAACAAACGTGAATTGTTTTACTTCCAGCATTGCTCGGGTAACAAATTTAGTTAAACAGAAGTTTGCGGGAGGAAGGTGCCAAAATTTTGCAAAACACATAAATAATACGTAAATACAATTTTCCATTTAATTCAAACATGAGGTGAATGCAACTGAGAAATGCTTGGTTTGCAAATGCACGTCTTTTTTTTATTTTTGGAACATAATCTTATAATAGATTACATAATAATCGAGATTCTACAAATATATAAAGAAAAATTCAAATTCAATTAATCATTCATCTAAATATTAGGTCCTTACATATGAAATTGGCGTTTTGCCGTACTGGCAAATTTGATCTCAAATATCTTCTCTTTGGTTAGGAATTCCAAATCCAAATTTATACAGCTATTTACTCATGTATTTGTGTTTTGAAAATTATAATTCATTTGTTTTTTCCTCAATTGTTTTTTTCTTTGCGTCACTCAGTTTACAAAATGAAAAACTTGAAATATCGCGTTATTTACGAGTACGAGTTCCACCGTGGCACCAGTGCTGCAGAAACGGCTCGAAGGATTAATGATGTGTATGGCGACGGTGCCGCAAAAGAAAACACAGTGCGTTTTTGGTTCCAACGTTTTCGTTCTGGAAATTTCGACCTGCAGAACAAGCCCCGTGGACGGCCGGAGACCAAAGTTGATAATGAAGAATTGAAGGCTATTGTGGAAGCGGAATCCATCGCAAACCACATCCGAGTTAGCTACAGGCTGCGGTGTTAGTGATAAAACTGTTTTAATCCACTTGAAGCAAATTGGTAAGGTGAAAAAGCTTGAAAGGTGGGTACCTCACGAATTGAGTGAAGCAAATCAACACACGCGCGTTGACTGCTGCGTTGCATTACTCAACCGGCACAATAATGAAGGGATTTTAAATCGAATCATTACCTGTGATGAAACGTGGATCCTGTACGATAATCGGAAGCGCTCATCGCAATGGCTGAACCCTGCCGAACCAGCCAAACCATGCCCCAAGCGAAAATTGACTCCAAAAAGTTACGTGTGAGCGTTTGGTGGACTAGTGCTGGTGTCGTTCACTACAGCTTTCTTAAATCTGGCCAGACGATTACGGCAGATGTCTATTGTCAGCAACTGCAAACCATGATGGAAAAGCTAGCTGCTAAACAACCGAGGCTGGTTAATCGCTCTAGGCCACTGCTGCTTCATGATAACGCTAGACCACACACTGCACAACAGACGGCTACCAAATTAGAGGAGCTTCAATTGGAATGTCTGAGACATCCACCGTACTCTCCGGACCTTGCCCCAACAGATTACCATTTTTTTCGAAATTTGGATAACTTCTTGCACAGGAAAAAATTCAACTCCGATGGGGCAGTCCAAACCGCCTTCAAAGATTTTATTGATTCCCGTCCGAATGGTTTTTTTAGTAAAGGGATCGATGAACTACCTATGAGATGGCAAAAGTGCATAGATAGCAATGGTACATACTTTGATTAAATAAATATATTATAATAAAAAAAATCGGCTTTATGTTCCTCCCATACTAAACGTCAATTTCATATGTAAGGACCTAATATTTTACATATTTTCAAAACATTTCTCAATGGCCCAGGCGCTTAATAAAGATGACTGAATACAAATAAATTGAAAAAAAATATGTATTATGCAGACAACAGTTCGATTTAAAGGAAAACAAGAAAAAACAAAAAAAAAGTCAAGAAAAACATACTAAGGTACAAATACATGTAGGTAGAAATAAAATACAACAATATTCCAATCACAATTATTGTCATATTATTCGTATTTTAATCTATATCTATATAACTCAATGTTTGTCTCTGTTCTCTATACAAATCTACACCGTTTGTCCGATTCGCCTCGAATTTTGCATATTTATGCTTTAGGACCCGGCGGGTAACATAGATAACATTTATCCTTCCCCTTCTAACCCACTCCCTCCACCACATAATTTTCTGTACAAATCTACACAGCTTCACTGATTATACTCAAATTTTGCATACATATTCCAGACGAAAAAAATAGGCCATATTTCTTCCCTAGACATCCATCTCAGCCTTGATTAAATAGAAATATTGTTTTAATTATATTCTTTGCAAAACAGTGGAACCTTTGTTTCCTCCCACATATTCATTTTTAACTTAATCCTTAATCCGTGCAACGCCGGGTACGTACAGCTAGTATATCATAATATTGAGTCGCTGCGGGAGGCCAAAGAAAACCAAAGCCAAAGGAGTATTAATTAATTATTCAATGTACTCGTACAAACTCACTTAACACGAATTAAACTTTTAACTATTCTTTAAACACTTCTTTGTAATATATCACTCGTCTATGAACACATTTTTATCGCTGAGTAACACTCTAATTATCACTTGTAGAACACTCAATTTTCGCACTTACCAAGTATTTATCGCATTTATTTATTTCGCTCCGCAATTAACGTCTAGGCACACCTGGTCGTCGTCTGCAACTCACTTCGCACTGAACGATTTGTCGTAACACGACCCTCTGCGGCTGCCAAGATCCGCGCTACTTATACCCAAACGCTGGATTTTCGAACCTCCTAGACTATTCTAGTGTTTAGGAGAAGGTTTCTTTCACTTCTAGGCTACTACAGGTGTTTCCCGAGTGCTGTAGATTGGACATTTTACCAGGAATATGGACAGTGCGTAAAATCTTTTAGCATATCGTTACAACATTCACTCAGAATTTTTTTTTTTAAATAGAGATGCGAACACGGAATACGTGTCACATCAATATTCTTACTATTTTCAAACTAAGCTAAACGTTTGTGCTATGAAAATAGGACTAACTTGCCGGTCTGGATTTTAATTGTATTTTTTTCCAAAATGTAATATGTTTATGTAAAACTCATGCTTCAATGTTCTCACTGCACGTACCTCCTAATTATTATATAATATACATGTATTTATACATATTACACCTAAGAATAATTTTTATGACTCCGTTATTAATTTTTTGATTTTTCTCCCTCTCAGATTCATTTTCCTAAAATATTATTATTGAACAGTAATTAATTATATACTAACTAGCCGTAACTCGTCAAATATGACGGTACTTTTACATGCCGGTTCCTAAAGATCTTTTAGGCGGTCCACGAGGAAGCGGCGGTAGCAAAATGCGGTAGTTAAGCGACCGGTTCGGGTTTGCTGGCCCGGGGTTCAAGCCCCGTCTCCAGTAATTTAATTAGGTTTTTAGCCGTGAATTCGAACGAAATTACAGTCAATACACAAAGTTAAGGGTAAACGGAAAGACAGACAACGAAATTATTATGTTTGATTGCAAGGTTTTTAGGTTAAGTTTCTTTCTCGTTCAGCTTAAAAAACATATTTTTGTCATTTTCTTTGTAATCATTAAAATATGCTTGTCGAATTTGAGTTTGTTGTCAATCGTTACTCTTAAATATTTGATTTCTTTCACATCTAACCTGTCTTTGCTGTACTATCAACACATTTCAAAATGTGTATTGAAAAATTACTGGTATGTACTTGTCAAATTGGACTTAAATAGTTGATTTTTATTTGTTTTGATCGTTGGTTGAGTGAGACAACTAACATTTTTATTATATTACAACTTTCTAAGCTTACGCATCACTTTTCACTCTATATTATTACTTTCTATTTTTTCCATTTTTATAATATTATGTTTTCCTTATGCTTCTGCTTTGTTGTATACTTGCTTTTTACTTTTTACTTTATATTAGGTATATTTATCTTTATATATTTGTATTTCTATTTTAAGTATTTGATTTCCACTTAAATGTTAATGTAAATTTTTAATGTAAATGTAAATGTAAAGATTCCACTTTAATGAAAATGTAAAAAAACCTAGCAAGGGAAAAGAGGGATAGTAATCTGATGTCTAGAAGCAACCCCACATCAGAAGAATACAGAATGTATAAATCCGTACGAAACAGGGTCAATGCTGAAATAGATAAAATAAAGAAGGAATACTGGCTAAACTTTACCAGAGACATGGAGAGAGATCTTTACGGAGCACAGCGAAGGGTATGGAACATGCTTAGAAAACAAAAAAAGCCTATAAATGAATACATACAAACAAATAAAATATCTATAACTGAGTGGGAAAACTATTTTGAAAACTTGCTTGGGGTTGCTCACCAAGCGAGAACTGTTACGTTGGACGATGGCCATGACGATGGATCAAACGTGATCCTGAGCAATAACGAAGTGATTTCAGCCATAAAGAAGCTAAAAAATAGAAAATCTCCTGGAATAGATGAAATCCCATTCAAGTACTTGGGTGTCGAGATATCCAGCAGTAACGACCTTTACGAAGAAGTAAGAGAGCAAGCAAGCAAAGCCGTAACTGTTGCTGGATGCTTGAGAAATGCTGTCTGGAGAAATGAACATATGCTCAAGGAGAGCAAAGTGAAGATATATAAGACCTGTGTCCGCCCAATCATGACGTACGCTATCGAGACAAGAGCTGACACTACCAGAACGAAAAATCTCCTAAGAACAACTGAAATGAAGACTCTCCGACCCGTTGCGGGACTGACAACCCGAGACCGAGTGAGGAATTCCGAAATACGAAAGACCTGTGATGTCGAGGATATTGTCCGATGGGGATCATACAGAAGTCGTTACTGGAGAGATCATGTAGAGAGAGCTTGTTCTGAGAGAGTAGTGAGCGTAGCAGCGAACAAGCTGCCGTCTGGTACCAGACTCCCAGGAAGACCGCATAAAAGATGGCGAGATAGCTGGACATCGGTATCCCAGGAACAGGCTCCGAGCAATGACAGGACGCAGTCCTAGATGAAGCAGAAGAAGAAGATTTCCACTTTATGTCATTATTATTTTTATGTTATTATTTTTTTCTTTAAACTATCCATTATATAAATGTACACATTACCTATTTGTGTATAGAAGCCCTGTAGGGCGTTAATAAATGAATAAATAAAAATTTTAAAAAAGTTTTCTGACTGAAAATTCACCTAAAGGGGTAACTGCTAACAACGTGCCCAGGCTGTCCGTTTTGAAAGGCCTCGCTTTTGTCATTCAAATGCCCGGCTCACACAATAAGGACACGGTCATACAGTTTCTTTGGACGGATAAACAATGATTTATGATGTGTGCAAACACGGAGAGAATGATCGGCCCGCTACAATAGGCGAGCGCGGTGTAAACGAGTTGTCGTGTGTTTTTTGCTTCTGTTGGGCCGGGACTCGAAGAATAGACATTCATTATCGTCTCCATCGCGCGACACTTCTCCTGCTTCCTCTCGGCCTCCGTGGAAATGTTTGATCTCTTGACATGTGTTGCTTTTGTTGCTGCCTGTTCGGGTTTACGTAAGAGTTGACCTACATTAGGTTATGATCTTGGCTTGGTAGCTAGGTAAACTTCTACTGTTTCTGTGCTACGGCTTTCGGTAAACCGTTTTAATTTATATTTAATATTATCAGGAGTTACTAAAAATTGAGGAAAATGGCACGTAATCGAGGAATATTTAAATATTCTGGAAGAAACCCGTATGCACCAAAATAAGTCAGAAGTTTCTGAAACTCGAGCGGTTATAAATTACCCGGAAAATGTGCACGGAACAACAGTTGGTTTTGAAGAGCGAGATAAGACCATAGAAAGCGAAACCAGGGACATAAAGCAAAGCGGCGATTCAGTGGGACCAGGGACAATAAATTAAGAGAACATCTATCAAGGGTTCAATAGTGAATAAAATTTTCAAAAGACATGTGAATATTTCGCAAAGACGAGTATATAGTATTTAACAGGCGAGTGATTAATAACGATTAGAATGAAATGGCGTGAATTAAAGAACAAAGCTCTAATTAAATTCGTCTCCAATGACTTTGATGATAAATAAAAACTAGTTTCAAGAGTTTGATTTGTTTCCCATCGCCATGATTCCGTAACAATGTGGCTAAATTCTATTACCAAATTACTGGTTAATAACTTTCCAAGCTTCGATAAATTATTTTTCACTTTTTAAGGGTTTCTCCATCCTGGGAAAGTAAAATTTAGGTAGAAATTGAGTATTATTTTATTGGAAAATTTAAAAAATACATATAGCAGTGACACGTTACGGAAATCCGTACAGCTCCTCCTCTATAACTGAGACGCAAGTTTCCCGGTGCACTTTTGTTCAAGACAGAAAAAAGAACATGTTCTAATTAAGAAATAAAATATCTACATATAAGTAATGTAGCATACAGATTTTTTAATCCGATAAACCACTTGTTTACACTAGAAAGTGTTACTCAGATATACTTAATTTCGAAGGTTACTATCTCAAAAATTGTTTTTATTGGCTGTTATGAGAATTGTTGCGAATTCCAGATAAGAGGGTGCCTAAGATCGTGAGAAAATGGATTCTTTCACGAAAAAAGTGGACTAACTGTGTGGAGGAGGACTGGAACAGGATATGAAGTCCAAAAACTGAAAATAAATTAGAATAAAGCAAAAGGAGTCGGTACAAAGCAATTGTGAAATACACATTACATGTGTTCAGAATATTTCGAGTATGTTCAAAATTTTCATGACCACAATACTGGATTTTATTCCCAGGGGGACATCAGTAATCAAGATACATTGTAGACGTCTCACAGATACGAAGCATCTTACGAAGCGGCTACAACCTATCGTACAGCTGGCTTAAGTAATCACTTTACACAATGTAACGTTCACCAATTCCACCCACGGTAGACTTCCACATTTTTCTAATTGTTGGAAGTTGTATGTATATATGTTTAATTTGCACACCTTGTTTCATATGTGATATATGATTTGTATTTTACTATCGCCACCTGAAATTTGTCATTCTCATAAACCAGTACAGAGGTCGCCGTTGGTAATGAGATGTATTGATTTTTGCTGGAGTTTTTAAAGCAACATTCTTTTTATATGTATGTATATGACAATCTTTCAAATTATTAACATTACGCCTAAACGTTACTTTATGTAAAGTGATCACTTAAGCCAGCCGTAAGCCAAATGAACACCCAAAAAGACTGCCATACCTACTTTCCCATATAAAAATTGCTTCATCTCTACGAGACATCTATAATATATCTTGATTAGCGAAGGGAAAAACTTCATTTCAAAATGAAGACTACAACACACACACGTTCACCAGTTTGAAGACTACAAAGTGTACACTACAATTGTAGTAAAAACTACTTGAAGTGAAGCAATTGTAGTACTACGAAATGAAGTGAAGTAAATGAAGTGAAGTAATGAAGTAATTGTAGTATTAATGAAGTGAAGTAATGAAATGAAGTAATAGTGAAGTAAATTTTTAAATGAAGCGAATGAAGTATTTTTTCCCCAAATAAAAATTTGGCGACCTAAAAAAAAAAAAAAGGTCGTTAGACAGATTTCTTCGTTCGATTCCAAAAACAGAGATTTCTCCGTTTAGCTACATCAACTTCCCGAAAATTTCTTCATAGCTCCCAAAATTTTTCAAACCATGGGAGGGGGGTGTTGTTACAGATTCCAGAAATTTCTTCATATATCTACATCAACTTTCCAAAAATTTCACGTAAAAAATACACTATTTAAAATGTATTTCTCATACTTTCGATAACTTTGAAGTGTATGTACTTTGTAGTGTTCGCTTTGAAATGAAGTGTACTATTTGAAATTTGTACTTTCAATAACTTTGGTGTTTGTAGTTTGTAGTGTGCACTACACATCAAAATGTGCGAAGTGTGCACTTCAATGTAGTGTAGTACTACATTGTAGTAGTGAGTACAGAGCGGACCCCTCACTAATCTTGATACATGTGTGTGTGTGTGTGTGCCTTATCAGGAAGCACAACACTTATTATCCTACCAAGGATTGACTATTGATTATGCAGTCGACAGCAGTTAGCTATGTTGATTCCGGAAAAAATTATTGATATAAAATTAAAATGGTTAAACAAAAGAATCGTTTAACAAAATATTGAAAAAAATCCGTACCCTTAAACCATATCTGGCACTCCGAACTTAAACCTGTACAGGAAACATGATTTCCGCATTCCCGTTTTGACACGTATTTATAAGACCCGTAAAAAATTCAAATGAATCTCGATTTGATATAAACATGACCCGGCCCCTTTAATCAACGTTTAACCTTTGAATCTGACCCCAATAAAAAATACAAAGTGATCTTAACCGGAGCTAAGCGAATCGCAGCATCCCCCAGAAGACGATAATAGACCCTGGACCATGTCCTGATATTATTTTCATATCACTTTTTAACACGAGGCGATGTCCGTCCATTGTCAACACGGGAAGTCCGAGCATCGAGAGGTGACCCCTGTTTTTTAAAATCACACGGACCACGAGGATGTTAGTCTATTCACATGTTGCTGGTCAGGTGAGACCATTTAAGGGTCGTAAACACTATTCAATAAAGCTAAGAATACGTAATATTTTATTTCCATTAGTGCTTCGTTTTATTCCCTTAGACAACAACTTTTTTCGATTCATATAATTGTAACTAGTGCTTAAAGATTTTCATTTTATTGTCATACAAAAACGATATATTTTATGAGGTTTACGAAAAATTAGCGAGATTTTTAACAAGTTGGGTTTTCTTTTTTAAATGAGAGGCTTCTTTAAAAAAAGGTTAGAAAAATTATTATTGATAAGGCATCTATATTTTTTTTTTCATAAATTTCATTTTCAAGATATATTATATATATATATATATATATATATATATCTCATAGAGACGAAGCTATATATTTATATGAGAAAGTAGATAAGGAAGTCTTTTTTTGGGTGTTCATAGGGGTTACGACCTATCGTACGGCTGGCTTAAGTGATGTAGTGACAGAACTTTTTTCGTATGCGAGTTGTATTTTTATTGCCGCCATCTGCAGTCCAAATATTTTTCATTCCCGTAATCCAATACAGATGTCACTATTGATAATTTTAATTGGAATTTTTAAAGAATATCCTTTGTATGTGTATACGAGATTCTTAAGAATTATTAACATTACACTTGGATACGCTCGAAAATTATTTCAATTTTTAACTCCTTTTAAGACAAGTTTTTATTTTATTTCAGAATATTTTGAACATGTATACCTACTGTGTTCATGAAAAATTTGGATATACTCAAAATATTCTGAAAATTTATTAAATTTTTTATTCCCTTTTTTCCTTCAGGTGAGTTAATTTAAAATTCCCTGGACCGAACACCTTGTGTACCTTCCCCACGTTATTACATTACGGATTTAATCTGCCAGTACAGGTTTCAAATCTTGGGCATGGGGGGCCCTACAAAGGAAACTGGTTATATATTGATATCTGACCATTTATTATTCCAAACACTTTCCGCGCATCTGTGGATGACCGTTATAATATTTTTGTCCGCTGCCAACACTTGTGAAAAATTGAGCGTCCTCAGCAGGAATTGGGGAAACAGGGCGAGTTACAGGACTTGACCGCACCCCGCCTCCGTGCTCTTCGATGTAAAATGGTGATCGGAGCGCTGACGTTTGGCCGGAGCGTGATTTTTTCATTCGAAACTGAGTGATTTGCGCAATTTTTCAACGGCCGAATTGGTATAACAAGTTTTGAATATCGGGGAAGTGAGTTGTGATGGAGGTTTGGACGGAAATGATTGAAATTTTCCGTGTTGAAAAATAAATTGATTTATTTACGTCTTATTTTTTAAGAAAGGGAGAAAAGTGTTAGTAGTTATGTTTTTACCTTCTATATGTGCGTGAAAAAAACACTATTAAAAAATTAAAGAAAAACAAAAGATCACCTCAATCTTCTACTTGAAAAAACATTGTGTGAGTAGTAGATATGTACAAAAACAATGATTAGATATGAGGAATTAATGAATTTTCCTAAACAGTGTAGGGGAACTATATCAAACTAATGTGTATTGATGTAGGTTCTTCTATTTGATTAGGTAGTTGAAAATCAAAACCTCGCTAACTCCATGAATACTTTCACATCTTTTTTATAATTTAAAGCTGGTTTTAACGAATAATGACTTCAGATTGATACTTGAAAATGTAAGAATGAGCTTATAGAATAAATTGACATTCAAATCTAAAAAAGATGGTGGTCATGTATATTTTCAACTCACTCAACGACTCATTTTTGAAATTTACTATCGACTGATATTCTAAAAACATCTATTGTATCGATTACTTACTAAACAATAATATGTTTAATGTTATTACAACAAAAATCATCAAGCTAAACGTAAAATTTTACAAATGTTATGATAAGTACAACCAAAATTTGTAATACCCGCCCACCCCTGCCCCCTGATTAACCACCCATTCCCAATATAAAATAATTATAAAAGATGTCATTCATTCTGTATCTATTCTGTAATATATAATATATAAAAGATGTCATTCATTCTGTATCATTCTGTATCTATTCTGTATCAATCCTCTAGGATTCCGAGGAAAATGCCCGACAGGACCAAATTTTATGTGTATCGTTAATAGGTACCTATATAGGGCCTGCGCAAAACAAATTCACCAACTCCCGCAAAACGCTATTTTCTTCTTCTTCTTAAAATAAGGCAAAAAATCCGCCCTTAAAGAGCGATTTGTGCCATTTTGCAAGTTATAAATGAGGTACTGCTAAGAAAGGGAAATTGATCATATATTTATGTCATTTACTAACAAGAATTTTGATATTATCGCTATCAGATTAGGCGAGTTTATAGCAAGAAGATGACAAATATTGGTTGGGAGTTGGAATTTAGCCTCGATCAGCTCATTGTAAAGGCATTAAAATGTAACAAAATTTGAAACCCGTACCTCTAGTACGTTATAATAATGCTCTTATACAATATAACGCTCTTGATTCCTTTCTATTTATTACGTACTCGATAAAATTAGTTTAAACTTTTGCCATGAAATATGTAAGCATTTTGTATTTATTTTAAGAATCGAAAATGTTTTAAGTTTTAATTTTATCAGGTAGGTTACTTTCTACCTATTTCTGACACATAAATACATTTTATAAAAATTCACTCCAAAGTTTGGCCGCAATCCATTTAAAAAAATTTAAAACCATAAAGCTCTCGCCTTCGAGTTACCGCTATTTCTGAAATGGACCAGAGCATTTTATTCCCTTATCTAAATGAGAAGTGACCTCCCCTTTTTATTGTCTATTAAAAGAAAAGGTTTCAGTAAGGATACCTGTGTTTTTATTATTTAAAAAATGGAAATCGGTTAAATAATAATTTCTTATTTTGTGAATAGCACATAATAAGTATAAATATTATTTTTCTTAAAAATTATTTTTATTTTCAATCCATACATTTCAATGAAACACAAGTATGTATATTATTGTCTTAGAAAAAAATCAACATAATAAATTCGTTGTCTGTCTATCCATCCGTCTGTCTGTCTATCTGTCTGTCTGTCTATCTGTCTGTCTGTCTGTCCATCCGTCCGTCTGTAACTTCGTGTGGTGTCCGTACTTTCATTCGAATTTACGGCTAAAAAAACAAATCAAACTACCGGAGATGGAGCTTGAACCTCGGACCAACAAACCCGAATCGGCCGCTCTACGCATGTTGCTACCGCCACCTTTCCGTGGACCGCCAAAAAATACTATAAAATTTTTAAATTTAAAATATTTTTTTTAATAATAGTAATACTAGGTGAAACCCGTAAAAAATGACGGAAAATTGGTTCGCATCTTTGCTAACACGTAGTAGGTATATTATAAATAATTAATATATTACCTACTAGGTTCTTTTGGTCAAGATCCAGTGCTCGTGACCGTACACTAGGGTTGGCCTGAAAACTGATTTGTATACTGCTAACTTTGCTCCTCTTATCCAATTCACTTTCTTGCTTTCCATTCTAAGATGTTATTATATTATATAATTAAGTCAATAAAAAAATGGTGAAAAAAAAATTATATTCACACTTGAAAATGCACATTATATCTCATAGGTACATACATATTATGGTTATAAAATGACTGTGTTTAGTTAATTCTAGTATCCATTAAATAAACTATTGGTGAGATCGCAATAAAATATGACCGTGCGTTCGCGGATATGCATAAATAAATAGTTTAAAAAGGCGTCGTGGTTGAATAATTTCCATTATTTATTTTTTATATAAATCATATCC